>JAQIUQ010000240.1:122500-400157 GCA_030378365.1 Hybognathus amarus
TAGGTAGTAGTACCTTTTTAAAGATACTAGTACTTATTCATTAGACACTAGTCCTTATTTATTAGATACTAGTACTTATTCATTAGATGCTAGTCCTTATTCATTACATACCAATGCTTATTAATTAGTTACTAGTACTTATTCATTAGATACTAGTATCTATTAAATAGATACTAGTACTTATTCATTAGACACTAGTACTTATTTCAATGGTGACTAGTAACTATTCTTTTGTTACTACTAGTCACATTTTTCCATTGACTTCTATGGTGATCTGTCATTCAGATATCAACTATTCAGTTCTGACTAGTATGTTAGTATGTATTCCAATTGTGGAATACATACTAGTATGTATTCCAAAGCAGGGGTTACGTTTTTGCACGTCGTGCAGAATAACCCAAAAGGCACCAAGGTGGCGGTGCCACCGGCTTTATATATATATATATATATATATATATATATATATATATATATATATATATATATATATATATAATAAATATAGCTGCGAGCAGCGATGGAGGGCCAAAGCCGGCGGTACCGCCATCCCGGTGCCTTTAGGCACCGGGGTTGGGTGCCACCGGCTTGGGCCCGCGATCGCTGCTCGCAGCTATATATTTTTTATTTTTTTTTCTTTTTTTTCTAGCGACTATTCGGGCACTTTTGGGGCCCTTAACATGCTCGAAAACTCTTGAAACTTTGCACACGGGTCAGAACCCGCGGCCATCAGAGCCGGGCTGAAGCTGGTACCCGGGCGTGGCAGGGCGGCTCGTCAGCGCCCCCTGGAATGGGGTCCGAACACCTGGTCCATAACTCAAACACACTTGCATGTAATAATATGAAACTCGGTACACATGTCGATAGCAGAATTTCATCTATACCTCGCGTTCTTGCTTTTTACCCCAGCCCAACAGGAAGTCGGCTATTGAGGTTTTTTTGTAAAACACACGCAATGAACTTTTAAATACTCCTCCTAGAGCTCTGATCCAAATTCGACGAAACTCGGTCAGCGTGAAGTCAAGACATTGAGGATGAAAGTTTGTGTGGGGATTTTTGATATCTCGAACGGTTTGGCCGTGGCGAGGAAACGAAACTATGGCGAGAAACGTGAAACAGGAAGTGTGTCATAACTTCAGCATACATTAACTGATCTGGATGAAACTTCAGCAGTGCGTTCGCTGTAAGAGGACGATCACATGGATGTGACTATTGTGAGTCAAAGTTATAGCGCCACCAACTGGCAGCAGGAAGTGTGTCACTTTCAAAATGCTTTGAAATCACCCTCTTATTTTTACCCGATTTGCTTCAAACTTCATCTGTATAATGTAAATACACGGCAGATGAAGACCTATGAATGGATTCTTGATATCTTTGAAACTGTTGCCGTGGCGACGCATCAAACTTTACCATTCTTTTAGGATGCATTCTTTTAGGATTCGAACATTTGTCCATAAATCAAACACACGTGCATGGATTAATATGAAACTCGGTACACTCATAGATCACATCAGGCCAAACAACTTTCGTGCTCTAAGTTTTACGACAGTTCGAACGGAAGTCAGGGAATTATGTTTTTTTTTTTTAAATAAATGTCCTAGAAAAACATCAAATTACAACCCATGCTGTTACCAATCACCACCAAACTCGATATGCATGAAGTCAAGACATTGAGGATGCTAAATTACGGACGGATTTGTGATATCTCGAACGGTTTGGCCGTGGCGGATTTTTTTGACTAAAAAAGGACACATAAAGTGTGTTATAACTTGGTTAGTTTTACTGACAGTTACAAAACTTGCCGTGTATATTGTTCTATTCAAGCCAAACAACTTTCTAATTAACAATAATAAGCTCAAACCCACAGAAAGTCAGATATTGTAGTTTGAATATGATCATGCTCTTTCTGAGCCTAGGCCTGTCACACAGTCTGTGTGTGTGTGTGTGTAGTGTGTGGAGGGGGCTTAATCATTTCACTGTGTGTCTGGCCTGCTAAAGTAAATACATTTCTTAAGCCTGGTATTTTTTAAATAAGTTTTTATTTTTATTTTTTTATAAGTAAAGGCATATAACCTGTTTAATTGTAGTGCATTGACAATAGTTTTATATAATTAGTGTATTAATTAAATTAACTTGGTCCATAAATCAAAAAAGTAAGTAAATAAATCAAAAAGGAAGTGTGTTAAAACTTCTGCATACATTAACTGATCTTGATGAAACTTCAGCAGTGTGTTCGTTGTAAGAGGTCGATCACATAGATGTGAGTCAAATATATAGCGCCACCAACTGGCAGCAGAAAGTGTTTCACTTTCAAAATGCTTTGAAATCGCACTCTTACTTTTACCCGATTTGCTTCAAACTTCTTGTGTATAATGTAAACACACGCCAGATGAAGAGCTGTGAAAGCATTATTCAATATCTAAGATAATGTTGCCATAGCAACGCATCAAACTTTAACATTCCTTTTTTTGATGATTTTGAGACTCTTAGCGGCTTTTGGGGCCCTTAACGGGTTTGAAAACTCTTGAAACTTTGCACACAGGTCAGATCCCACAGCCATCAGAGCCGGGCTGAAGATGGTACCCGGGTGTGGCAAGGGGGCTAGACAGCACCCCCTGGAACGGGGTCCAAAAACTTGGTCCATAAATCAAACACGCTTGCATGTAATAATATGAAACTCAGTACACATGTTGATCTCATCGTTTCATATATTCATATATTCTCCTCAAGCCGGACAACTTTCTAATTTACACTCATGAGCTAGGACCCACAGAAAGTCAGATATTTTGGTTTGAAAATGTTGAGTGTCTCTCTGAGCCTACACTTCTGTATGGCAAGCCCTTTAACATTTAAAAGCTAAGTTTGACTATTCGTAATTAACATTGTAGATATCAACAACGTCTTTCTAGTCGTAATTACATTTTGGATAGTTTGTATTATCATTTAAGATATCTGTAACGTAATTGTGACTAGTTGAAACGACAGATAGAGTATGGCAAGCCGTTTTAACATTTAATCATTTTAACCTACTAGTCTCTATTTTCATGCTACTAGTACTTATTCATTAGCTACTAGTGCTTATTCTTTAGATACTAGTGCCTTTTATTTAGATACTAGTGTTTATTCTTTAGGTACTAGTACCTTTTTAAAGATACTAGTACTTATTCATTAGAAACTAGTCCTTATTTATTAGATACTAGTACTTATTCATTAGATGCTAGTCCTTATTCATTACATACCAATGCTTATTAATTAGTTACTAGTACTTATTCATTAGATACTAGTACCTATTAAATAGATACTAGTACTTATTCATTAGACACTAGTACTTATTTCAATGGTGACTAGTAACTATTCTTTTGTTACTAGTCACATTTTTTCCATTGACTTCTATGGTGATCTGTCATTCAGATATCAACTATTCAGTTCTGACTAGTATGTTAGTATGTATTCCAATTGTGGAATACATACTAGTATGTATTCCAAAGCAGGGGTTACGTTTTTACACGTCGTACAGAATAACCCTAAAGGCACCAAGGTGGCGGTGCCACCGGCTTTATATATATATATATATATATATATATATATATATATATATATATATATATATATATATATATATATATATATATATTTATATATATATATATATATATATATAAATATATAAATATAGCTGCGAGCAGCGATGGAGGGCCAAAGCCGGCGGTACCGCCATCCCGGTGCCTTTAGGCACCGGGGTTGCGGTGCCACCGGCTTGGGCCCGCGATCGCTGCTCGCAGCTATATTTTTTTTTTAAAGTTTTTTAGGCTATTTTGTCTGTTGTTTTAAAACGCCTAACAGATCGGCTGGACAAAAGTTTAACCCATAGCTTTGTAAGTAAAGAAAAATACAGCCTGTATAAACAAGAGCTTTTGTTAGGATTTTTCATTATGTGGCAGATAACAGTTATATTATTTTGTAGAGTGTGGTGTGGTCAGGTGCGCGATTGTGACTGTCACCATAGACCTAGTGCTCCTCACTTTTTGCAGTATAAAAAAAATCACTTAATTTTCAAAGAATTGTATTATTATTATAGTTTTATTTATTTTCGATGTTTTTTCGTTTTTGTTTTATAAATGCTCTACAACAATTGTTTAAAAATGTTAAATCAAAACATCGTTTTTTTAGTCGACTAATCGTTGCGCAGGACAAAGACCTTTGTCCTGGTCGACTAAGGATTTCTTTGGTTGATTACAGCCCTAGTAGCTTGTCAGATGCAGAATTAAATGGATGGAAATAAAATGCCACAACACAATGCGTAATGACGCACAATGGCTGATATTGCGCTCTTAGAAGATGTGGAAATTAAATGGAAGGATTTGGAGTGAAAGCATCATCTTCACAACAAAAGGTGTGGAAAAAATATATTATTTATTCAATAATTCCCTCATCGTGCAGTTTATTACAGTTAGGACAGTCTTGATTTCTCCCAACTCCTTGGCCACCTCTCTGATTGAATTAATGACTGAGACGCTTTTTTGCCTCGACTTTGATGTCAGACCATTTCTTTTTTATTTCGGCCACCGTCCGAGGTTGTGAGTCTACAGCATTTACAGCGTCTGCGACATTTTGCCACTCAAGTGCCTTTTTGTCATTAGCAGCTAGTGATGCACCGGTGTGAAAATTTGTGGCCGATGCCGATAACCGATATTAATATTGCTGTTATTGCCGATACCGATATCTCTGTATCGAAAACACATAGCGAGGATTCAGGCTGCACGAAATTGGTAAAAAATTACATTTTGTGATATTTTATTTTTCTGTGATATATATTGTGATTTGTGATAAAAACAATTTCACCAGATTACTTGAATATCTCTATTTGGAAAGAATGAATAATTCTAGAATGACTGGGCTGGGGTGGTTTTGTCATGGAGTAAATCTAATATTAAATAATATTAAATATATATTTAATATATTATAATATTAAATTAAACTAATATTAATAGAATGTTAATAAATGTACACTTTAATAAATGGAACCTTATTGTAAAGTGTTTCCGATTTATGTCTCTTGAGTTCAGTGCAGGACAGATCAGTTGTTTTAACCATTCATTAAAGTGAATCGGTTCAAATGAGTCATTAGTTCACGAATTGGATGGGTCATTAACGGAGCACGGCACATGTTGTGTGATTATCCAGGCAGTTTAGGACAACACACGAGATTTGTCTCAACCTATTTTTTACAGTTCTCGACACAGAAAACATTTCATCACCAGGTAGATTTTTTTTGGTTTATTGAAAGTGTGGTTTGTCATCTGATCTGATGTGTGGAAAGCTGTTCAGAGAAGATAAGGCAACGCTATTTTAGCACAATTCACAACCAGTAGTTCAGGAAAAAAAAACATTTTACCATCGTGTATTCTCGTCTATTCAGTCAACTCAATTCATAAACATGCGCGAGTGAGGGAGAGAGAGACCGTTTGAAGACGACGCGCACGACCGGTGCTTTCACTCTCTCTCGTTCCCTCAGTTAAACAAGCGAATCACTTACCGGTCAAATATGGCTTGGCAGGACAAAAATACGCATTAGGCTGACAGAAAACAGTGCACCAGTTCCAGTCTTCAGGCGCTTGACGTTTTAAACGGACTTGCGCACATCCCAGCCCCCACACTCAAATCTACACGCACGTCAAATACACAGGAATGATCATCGGCCTGTTCACATCGGCCCTATTTTGACATTGGAAACGATACCGATGTATAAAAAAAATTACCAAATCGGCCGATGTTATATCGGCAGCCGATATATCGTGCACCACTATTAGTAGCCTAATGCCCACACTGTGCCCTCCAAACAACATTTTCTCCTCTTTCCACCTCGCCAACGAAAACTTCTACTTCACATTGAGTGGAGTTACGTTTTTATTATTTCCTGTCTGTGTTTAACATGATTTCGCAATCGATGAATATTAACTTGTGGGCGTTTCACTGACTATTTTTGGGCAACTATGGGCGTGGCATGAAGCCGCAAAAGCTGCGCTACATTTAGAATTGATTGTGATTTATTAACGGAAAAATGCATAGGATGTGCGTGTGCACGGTTTTATAAATCCAAATATTTCTGTGCGTACGCACGTCCTATGTTTCATCCGTACGCCACTTCTGACGCAAATCCTACGCAAAGTTTTATAAATGAGGCCCCAGCACTATAGTGCATACACACTGACCCACTCTGTTGTCACCCCACTGGTCAGAGTTCTGACCGCTGGAAGTTTTTGAATGAAGTACTCCCGGCTACTTTCCGGGGCCACAAAACTGTGCGTTTTACGTGAAAAATGATTTGCGTTTTAAAGCTTGATTAATTTACCACACAAAAAACAAAAACCGGTCAAAATTCATACCTCAGTTTTAATGCGGCACTATTTTCTATCCATTTCTATCAATCCGCGCTGCCGCAAACGTCAACAGTGTGCACGTTACGATCAGCTGTTGATAGCGTACGAACTCGCTGCACATGTTTGACTGTGAAACTTATGATAATGAAACCAATTTTAGCACAATGTCAGACAGATCAGATGATGAAAGTAACTATAGCACAACGACAAAGGGATCCCTTTATGAACCGGAGTAAGTGATACCGATGCCGAACTTTAGCAGAAGGAGAACGTCGAAGAGAGAGAGCGAGAGGACAGAAATGAAGTTGTCCAAGTTGATGCTGGGCCCACAGCTGTAGCAAGAGCCAGGAGAAATGACAAATGGTGGTGCACTTGTTCAAATTGTCAAGTTAGGCCAACAAAGAGGTTGAAAGCTATTGCTGCTATGAATGGGAACTCATCATGCCACAGATGCAAAACCTATCGAACTGTCTGCATTAGCTACATCCAATGACATTTTCCCTGCAATGCTAAATGCAGGTGTCCTGGAGACGTTCTTCTACGTACCTAAACTCAATTGGAAAAAGCGACCCAAACCAGCTGGGCTTGACGGTCAGATGTCGGCTGAGTAAGTGTGATCGCTCATGTTGCTTTGTAGTTTTTTATTTAAGAATTTAACGTTGTCTTGACCAGTTGGTCTATATAGTCTATCTGACTGCATTATTTATTATTATACTGAGTGGACAGTAATACAATTATTAATAAACTAATAATTTTGTTACTGACTTGACACCAAATGTCTCATCAGCTTGTTTACAGTACAGTTTAGACATGGGATCATAAAGTTAGTAAATAGAGCTTACCCGTGGTACTGGTAACTACAGCAAAACTCCTTAAAATCGTATTTTTCCTTTTCCTCCTTGGTTGGGGATGTAATCGTTTTCGCTCAAGTGAGCACTACACACACGAAAATCTGAACTTTGATCCCGGCACATCCTTGTGGTCACAGCCTGGGAATTTACAAGTTCGCACCATTGTTAATTTAACACTGTTTTACCTAGTTGTCAATCGATTTTTACCTAGTTGTCACTATGACGTTTGCGGCAGCGTGGATTGATAGAAATGGATAGAAAATAGTGCTGCATTAAAACTGAGGTATGAATTTTGAACGGCGTGTTTTTTGTGTGGTAAATTAATCAAGCTTCGAAACGCAAAGTAGCCGGGAGTTTTGAGGCCCCGGAAAGTAGCCGGGAGTACTTCATTCAAAAACTTCCAGCGGTCAGAACTCTGACCAGGGGGCTGACAGAGTGGATCAGTGTGTATGCACTATAGTGCTGGTAAGGATTGCATACAACTTCATGTCTTAAACGGGCGAACTAACCCTTTAAAGATGTAAGCACAGGGCTCTGAAACGTCCTGAACCAGTCCTGGACGGCAGCGACCTTAACCTGACCCGTTCTGGACAGCAGAGAACCTAACCTGACCAGTTCTTGACTGTAGCGACCCCAACATGACCCGTTCTGGACGGCAGCGACCCCAACATGACCCGTTCTGGACGGCAGAGACCCTAACCTGAGCCGTTCTGGACGGCAGCGAGCCCTAACCTGACCCATTCTGGACCGCAGCGACCCTAACCGGACCCGTTCTGGACGACAGAGACCCTAACCTGACCCATTCTGGACAGCAGCGACCCGTTCTGGACATCAGCGACCTTAACCTGACCCGTTCTGGACAGCAGAGACCCTAACCTGACCCGTCTGAACAGCAGCGACCCAAACCTGACCCGTTCTGGACGGCAGAGACCTAACCTGCCCCCGTTCTGGACGGCAGCGACCCTAACCTGACCCGTTCTGGACGGAAGAGACCATAACCCGACCCCGTTCTGGACGGCAGAGACCCTAATCTGACCCGTTCTGGACAGCAGAGACCCTAACCTGACCCGTTCTGGACAGCAGAGACCCTAACCTGACCCGTTCTGGACAGCAGAGACCCAAATCTGACCCGTTCTGGACAGCAGAGACCCTAACCTGACCGGTTCTGCAAAGCAGAGGCCCCTACCCTACAGCAGCAAGTATTATTTAGGAAACAAGGTACAAGATGTTGTCTGAAGATTATGCCTGCCTTTTACCAACCATTTACTGAAAGAAAGTTCATTAGAAGTTTATCCGAATTTATTTTGCATAAGTTACGGACAGGAGTGTCAGGCGTGCTTACCTGTCCGTGGTCTCCAGCAGCTTCTGCACGACTGAGCTCGAAGGACGAGGGACAGGCAGTACGTGCTAGGCTCCTCTTGATCCTCCGCAGCGTCAGTCGCTTCATACGCCGCCTCAGCCAAACTAGAGAAGGCCTGAAAACAGTATCTGTGAGCCTCATCTTTAGGCACCACCACATGCTCCACAGGTTAGGGTAAGGGTTAAGTCAGGACTAGCACGAGTCACGGTCAACACCGTAATTACATATGCAACTACATGCACACATTTTGCAATGCAACATTTATATTGCACCAATATTTAAGCAGATAACATAGTTTTATCTAAACATCTGTTCTCGGTTCTCCGATGTGGCTGCCAAATCAGGAGGAACGCATGCAATCTGTTGTACACATTGTGCATCAGTATTAAATGCTAAATAAGTTAAGACTCAGTTTATGGTGATTTGTGCAGAGGCTCCGTGGATTTGCAGTTAAACTTGGAGTGAATGTGAGGGAGAGGTTGAGAGAGAATCAATGCCATTAGGGGCTTTCGCAGCGCAGGAACCTCTTCATTGCTCCTACAACTACTGGCGGAAGTTCCCGGAGTTTCCGCAGGAACTATTGGTTCTAGGAACTCTTTTGGAGGAACTAATTTATTCCTACTTCACAGTCTAACCCAGCACTATAGGAACTATCTGGACATTAGTGTTCGCTGATTAGGGCTGCAACAAACGATTATTTTGATCATCGATTAATCTAGAGATTATTAGAACGATTAATCGACTAATCATCGATTATTTTGCCAGCTAATCATTGAAGGGTCAGTTTACCCAAAAATGAAAATTCTGTCAGTGTTTACTCACCCTTATGTTGTTCCAAACCTCTATGTGTTTATTTGTTCTGCTGAACATAAAGGAAGATATTTGGAAGAATGTTTTAATGAAACAGATCTCAATCCCCATTGACTTCCATAGTAGGAAAAAATACAGTACTATGGTAGTCAAAGGGGATTTAGATCTGTTTGATTAAAGCATTCTTCCAAATATCTTCCTTTGTGTTAAGCAGAACAAGGTTTGGAACAACATGACGGTGAGTAAATACTGACAGAATTTTCATTTTTGGGTGAACTAACCCTTTAAGTTTGGAATGATTATTCAGCTTTTTCAATTAGTTAAAACACTTTGAAATAGTGGTTTTAATGAACTTGGAGCCAACTAAACAGGTCATTCTCTTTAAGTTTAACTCAAATCACACACAAATGCTCCCTAAGTATTGTTTAATAAGCCCACTGCTTTTCATAGAACTGAAAAAGAAAAAGAGTCATTACTTCAGGACACAAAAAGGGTAAAATATTAATCTGCAAACCATTATTAAAGATATAAAATGACAATAGTTTTTTTTTACATGAGAATTGACGAAGATGTTCTCATTCACCTTTTAATTTACAGAATGAAAAAGAAAACGTAACTGCCATGATATTATTCCTAACATCTCCTTTTGTAAGTCTTCATGATTATGGAACAAAATACAGGCGAGTGATACGACTGTAATACCTAATAGTGTTACAATAATAAAAACAGCCCTGACTCCTAAGCTCAATCAAGCTTTATTCTATGCAAAATAAATCATCATATTACTGTAATTATATTATTATTGATGATATTATTACTATTAGTAGTATTGCATTATCTAATAAAGATATTTACCACTAGTTTAGTTAGCTCCAGCTGGAGAACACTTGATTCTCACCGGCTCCTCTTGTGTAGGGGATGTTTCCACTTTAAGTGCTCCAACATGCATGTTGTGCTCCGGTGAAAAGCAAGTTCTGCCTTGCATGTATTGCACATGACAGCATTGTTGGTTTTAAGTTTTGTAAAACTTTGCCAAACCTTGCTAGTTCGGATTCGTTTGCACTCGTCATAATTCGCGCTGTTTTTTCTTTTACCGCACTTGCATTTAAATAGGGCTGCATTTACACTCTAGTGCCAAAGCGCCGTCATGGTCAAATCGCGATATTGCACGCCTTTACATTAGGTCACGTGAGATCAAACGACTATTCGACAACAAAGATATTTGTCGACGATTTTTTATTGTCGATGTTGACAATGTCGACTAATCGTTGCAGATTGGCTGAACACACGTGACACACCAGCACCCGCCATTATTAAAAAGGCAGTAAAAAGATTATCGCCTACATATTTACTCCTCAAACATGTAGTGAAACAAACAGTGATAGATAAGCAACTAAACCTTTACGCTGAGGAGAAAATCCAACTTCGAGACCAGAGAGAAACAGATTGTGTATTTCTGCTCAGCAACACTGGACATCAACTGCACGACACACTGAATAACTGCCATTACGGTCTAAATTTCGATGTATGGAATTTCAATCTAATGTATTAGACAGCACTGTTAGACCGTAAACTAATGAACACAGAGAATGAGAGCTCCATGTCCTCAGGCTAAGGCATTCTCAGCGCCTTATAACAAGCAGGTCACAACAAGCGCGGCTCACGTCTCTCCAGAGTTCCTACTGGCAGTGCGAATGCAGCCAGGAAAACGTTCCTAAGGGAACCATTAGTCCTCGGGACCCACCCGGGTGGCCCGTTCCTACAATTATCTGGTGCGAAAACCTCTATTGATGAAGTAAAGCATTAGCTTCAGCATTGCTCATGCAACATATTGCTCGTCAGCTGAGCCTTGTAAAGCGGCGCTCAAATTTACAGTAATTCTAACAACTTGTTTCATTACATCTATCTTTGAATGACTCTGCATTAGTTGAATGAACGGACTCACGCAAGTCGCTTGCTGCCTAGTGGCGTAAACTGTAACTGCACTGACTGGACACGCAGAGAGCAGCAGTGCTGATGCTGGGGAATATCAGCAGAAAGTGGTTTTAAGCATCTGAACTGTTATAATCTGTAACGTACACCCTTATTTTGACATTCTACTCACTTTAAGCCAAGTTCACACTACAGGATTTTAAGCCCGATTTATGCCCGATTTGCGAATCGCTGAGCTCGCCGACAGGTCAGGGTGTAATCGCATGCAAATCGCGGGCGATTAGCGGACGATGAACGCTCGCCAATCTGTTAGTATGAAAGAGCCAACAACACAGCAAAAACGCTCGCAGACGGCGTCGCCGAGCCCAGAAAAATATCTAGCCTGCTAGATATCCAGAGCCGTCGCGCGACTCAACCTCAGTGATGTCATGAGTACAGCCAATCATGGCAACGCATGGGTTGAGGACACCAGGTAAATCTTAGTTTTTTTTTGGGTTTTTTTGCATTTTTTCTTCAGAGCAGACGATCGTCGCGCAAACAGTGTGCAGCACTAGTTTCTGTCTGACGTCCATTATTCACATGTTGTGTTTTCTTCTTCGCTGCCTATAGGCGCACGTGCTGTTTCACGTCATTTCTGGTTCGTTTTATTGCGTGTTTTTTTCCTGACAAAACGTGGTTTGTAGACAAGATAGAATCGTTGGGTGACGGAGTTGTTGTCAACTCATTATTTATTTGATTATTTTCAGGATTTAGACCGTACCATAGTACTGAAACAGCTTGCTCTTATCATCCGATCGTGGGTGTATCTCCATGCAGCGCGTTGTCAGCTCGTGTAGTGAGTTACGTCCTGTTGTAGATCAATCACGTTGTGTTGTGTGAACAGCTAAACAACTCGAACACTCTGATTTCACTGAGACCAAGTCATGTAGTGTGAAACGCACAGTTCAGACCAACGTTTTAAAAGCATGTAGTGTGAACAAGGCATTAGTTCCCGTTTCAACACGTTTAGTTCCATTGGTTCCTTATATCATTGTTTTTGTCCCTGCTGACTACATAGTAACACTTACCATAATAAATACATAAATGGCGATGATACTGTGATAAGCGATATTGAGCCACTCAATGGGAAACTCCTTCACCCTAGTGCAAAGCTGTTTCCGTTATTCCAACACCCCAATAGTGTTGTCAAATATATCAATATTTCGATAAATATCCGATACTGAAATATCTGAATGATATCAATACTAATTTCCCGAAGTATCGATACTAGCTGAGCGGTCACTTTCACTTCTCTCCAAAGGCGCGTTGACACCACACGTGACTCACTCGTCTCATTCGCTCTGGTTAAATAGCAAAAGTTTAGTTAATGTTGGAGAATAGCGCGGACACGCATTAAAACACACCGTGAGCAGGCATGGGCATCTCTGAGAATAGCGCAGACACGCGATACAACACCGCGAGCGAGCAAGTCAGAGAATAAGCGCCGACGCGCTGTACACCGCGTAGCGAGCAAGTCGGAGAAATAGCACGGACACGCATTTAAAACACACCACGAGCAGGCATGTCGGAGAATAGCGCGGACACGCTTCACACTCTAAGCGGGCTGCAGCAACCCAAAAGATTGTTTGATTATATCAATATCCCTCAAATCACTAATTTTTTACAATTATTTTAGAGGTGAAAACAGACTTAAGGAACAGGCTCCAGGGTACCATTTAGCAGCATATGCTCAGCATCAGGGGTGTTTGTTGTTTGGACAGACCTGCCCCCACTGCTAATTAAAATCCTAAAGGAAACACTAACTCTTTTCATTTGAACATTTCTGAAACATTAACCAAGATGGCCTAGTATTGTTGATATGAATCTGTGTTGTCTAGTTTTTTCACAGTTTTCTTAAAGTTAACATAATCTGACTGAGGAATCTTAGACAAGTAAATATTGTAACTGTAGTCAAATGTAAATTAGCTTGTGCCTATTTAACTTCATTATTTAATTCTGCATTAGCGATTATCATGAATTTGATCACAGATACTAATTAAACTAAACAGACAATGGCATCTCTTAATTCAATAATGAATTGTCTTTAACTGAAAATTGAATGTTTAATTTTATTATTATACATTACAGACACCATCCTCCAATTTGATACTGTTAAGTGCTTTTATGTTACAGTATATTTTAATCTTTGATAATGGTAGGTAATAAAAATACAACGGATCATGTTAGCTCTGGTCCAATTAAAAAAATATTAACAAATAGAACTCAGGACATGTTTGTTCATGTAAAATATACCTCATTGTCATGTCCTAGACTTATATTTAGCTTTTAAATATAAAACTTCCATATTGTGGAAGTTTCTTTCTCTGTGGCATCGAAAATGCTATCGAATATTCGATACTTTAAGGTATTGTATCGAAGCTAGAAATTCTAGTATCGTGACAACACTACACCCCAATACAATGAGCACATTTACATCCACACTGAAAGCTCACCAAAACAAACTTATTGATCTAACATGTTCCGGTTCACATGCAGTTATCAGAGACCGACGATAAAGGATTTAAGACCGATACAAATATTTTGGGGTTTTAAAATCAGATTTTTCCGATATATCGCCTGATATATGTATTTCCAGAAACGCGCAACAAAACATTAACAGATTTCCCCAACATAGTTATTTTTAGTTATTTGAGTTAACTAAAATAATATAATAAAGCATTTTAAAAAGAAACTTGTTTCTTTAATTGTCAACACAAAAGAGGAACATCAAAATATATTAAAGTTCTGATAAATAAAATAATTATTAGTCCCTACATTGCCTTATAAGCTACCTTATAATTACAATGTCAGCTTGCTTATCCCTTTACCTGCACTTTTTAAATTCTTTCCATCAAGCTACATAACCATTTTCAATCATCAGTTGCTGCCTGCCTTCTAAAACCTACTATTTAGCGATTCTACATCCATTACAGAATGACAGTCTGCAACGCACACTTGGTGTTGTTGGATTTCACACACGTGTAAAAGAAAAGCTAACTTTTATGCACACGATACATTTGATACTTTTTCTCCGTCTAAATGTTCACTCCTCACAAGTCTAACTTACATTTTACAATGCAGGGACGGTAACTAGAGATATGCTAGTTATAAATACAGTATCATTACTTTATTTAGGCAGAAAAAGTTTGTTGTGGTTTCCAAGCTCATCAATGTTAACGTTAGCGGTCTTCCACTGATGATAGTGGTATTAGCTAGCTTTGTAGTTAGTCGATAATGAGCCATAATTTAGCAAGAGATAACGTCATACTGCAAATTGTAAAACATACATTTTCAATACAACAGGCCAAGGAGAGATGATTGAAGTGTGTTGTCCGTTTTTATTTTATTTTTGAAATATTCGTTTATTGGCCATTATAACTGCCGATACCCATATTTTGGAAAATGCCTGATATCGGCCAGCCGATATATCGGTCTGGCTCTAGCGGTTATTTCCAGGTGTGACGTCAAAGCCCAATCATTGTGTATCTACTGCACACATTCAATTTGTTATGCGAGAGATTTACGCAGTATTTTGACTGAACTGCTACTATTGTGGCTGCATGAGATCAGAACACATTCGATAATTTTTTGGCAAAAAAAAAAAGAGTCATAGTTTCCGATATACATTTTCTACATCACATGCGCACTTCAATAATCCATAGAACGCTGGTTAATGAGTTTAAATGCCAGGAAAAATCTAGCAGTATTGATTGGACAAGAATAAAGAATAACGGATAAAGATGTTTACATAACCAGATTAAGCAGAAGATGACAGGTATGTGGTCAGGACTGTGCATGTAAATGCCCTCACTGATCAGTGGTCATCATGAAAGCAGTCATGTGACGGAACATGAAGGTGTCGTTACCCAGCAGACGTTGGAGGCCACACGTGGTTCGGCCCCAAGGCCCTCGATCAGGCACTGCAGGAGCGGGGCCAGATACATCTCATTGATCGCAGCTTCGGGGAGCAGGTCACAGATTCGCCCCAGCGTCCAGGCCGTCGGTGTCCCGCACCACCACACTGGGGTCCTTCATCAGCTCGATGAGCGTGGGCATGGCCTAACACACGAGAGCGTCACACACCTGCAGTCACAGGTCGACAGCCAATTAGCCTGTGGGTGTAAACCCTTACCTGGATGACGAGCGGTTTGAGCTGGTTGAGTTCGGGACCCTCCAGGATGGACCCGAAGGCCATGACCGAGGCATCCCGGTAGCGCCAGTCGGGGTGTTTGATGTGCTCTTTGATGAAGGGCAACACGTGTGGCACCACATCATCCTCACAACACGTGGCTAATAGCATCAGACACACGCCAGCGGCCTTACATGGGTTCCAGTCGTCGTCGTCGTCATTCTCATCCTTCAAACAGCACATATAGACTGCTCAGTAACACTCCCATAGAACGCTTAGAATTAATTCTAACACTATATAGAAGCAAACACTTTCATATTTTTTTCAAAGCAGTTTTCAATGCATACGACAAGAAGCCCCCCCATTAGACATTCAAGCCCAGAGCTGCTATTCTGTATATGAGCTGCCCCATTACATGATATATACAGGTAATACAAGTGATAATACAGCACAACTCATTTTATAAAGCTGACAGCTCTAGTCCTGGAGGGTGCAGACAGACAAATCAGCTTTACAGATGTGAACTGAATGTAAAACACAGTACATGACATGCTTTAAGTATACTTTGGTTGTAAGCACACATGTGCAACCTAATTTTCTGGAAACAAAGTTAACTAGATCTAGATCACTAGTCTGTCCGCACTCACGGCCAAAGGAGTATCTTGAGTAAAACCGGAGGGAAACACAGGAAATGAAGTACACCCAGGACTACATGCTCACCTACATGAACAAAGGTAGAACTACTACATCAAACATCAGTTGAGCTCGCTTCTGTTTATTGTGCAGCATACAGAAAGGCCAAACTACTCAACAGGGACTGTATATGCAAGTTACAAAAAGACGTTAATGAAAAAAAATGCAAAAAAGCACTCCAGTTCATGATACTTAAAAGAATTTCTTCTCTATCTGCTGGCTGTGGATGTGCACTTACTGGATTTTGATGTCATTTGTTACTGAAATAACTGATAGGCTACTGTTAGTCATGGTCATACTCTTCAGTGGAATAACTAAATGCAAACTAGTTATTGAAGTTGTGACTTGAGTGAATGAGACTCGGTGTATTGCTCCGAGTGTTTGCGCTACTGTCTGCAAGTGACAAGGAAGTTACTGCTTACACATCTCACACCCAGGAACACCCCCGCCCCAACACCAGTGTTACCTGTTTAGTGAGCGTCTGAGTGAGGATGGGCACCAGGTACTGCAGAGCTCCTTTAGCATAAAACTTGCTTGTGTGCTCTGGAGGACGACCCTGTTCAGACGCCTGAGGACAAACGTTAACCAACACATCAAAACCTGAGAAGCATTTGTTTGACTAGTAGATTGCAGGTGTAACACCAGCATCACCTCAGTGGCTTCAATGGCCAGATCCATTTCCTCATCGCAGACGTTGGACCAAAACTCGATCCCCTGTAAGGCCACTTCATCAATGTCGCTCTTCATGGCCTCTATTGTGATCTGAAGGCAGAGAAGCTGGTGAGACACTGAAAACACCACTGGCACTCAACGCTTCTTCTGCTGGCATGGAGTTTAATGCTTTCAGCACTGTTTCGGAATATCTTAAACCTACATTAAATTCAAGTCGGCATGTTTTTAAAATAAGTTTCCTGCAAAGGTTACATGTTTGTGTCCTCTGATTTGGTAATAGATGTGCCTCTTTACCACATGTGGAGCAAGAAACAGCAATGTGCGCACACACGGACACAGATCTGTCTCAAACTCAGCACTTTAGATGTCTCCTACTCAACACACTAACAAGCTGATGAGCAGAACCAGGTGTTTTAATTAGCGAGACATCTAAAGCATTCCGGGAGGCTCACTCCAAAAGCACACGCAGTGTTTATTTCATATCTCTTGAATCTATCGCATTTATTTGCAATTTGTTTATTTGTTCTCATTTTATTTACCTTTTTGAATAAAAATTTGCACTGATGAAGTTATTTTTGTTTGAATATGCTTTCAATTAGTTCCTAGAAAGAAAAATCTTAATCTGTATTGGCAGGCACTTGCACAAAGAAAAGAATCGTCCAAGAAAATTAAAATTGGTGCATCTCTAATTAGCAGACACAGGCCACTGTCAACTGTGGTTTTGTTAAAATAGCTGGCCTAATAATTAACTGCCCAAACATTACTATTCCATGTCAATGACTCACAATTATGGGACCGATTCATCTTTCATGCTCGCACCTCTCACATTGGCCGTCAGTCACAAGTGAATCTTTGAAGCTTGTTCGTGACCTCATTATGGAGCTTGTTTGTCACTCTACAAGTTATCAGGGCACAAATATAAGTATTATTCAACACCCTCATCCGCAAACTTACAGCAAACAATGCAGGGCCCATGTACGTCTCCATGTACTGATAATACAGGGACATGATCTTCACCAGGTTCTGTAGCGCAGCCACTCTCACCTACAGAAACACAATCATTAAACACACTCACTTGACAAATTGACACTTGTCAATCTCAGTGTCTATAAAGGAGATAATCAAAGCTTGATGGCCATGTTCTGCATGTTCTGCAAGGAGAAGAACTGCACCCTGGTGTCCGGACACTGTGTGGCTTCACAAACGACCTGCATGATGAAGTGTCTCTCCGTCTAGAGAAAGAGAAAGAGATGTGATGCCCCTCGTCTGCATTAACACTACACTCTTAGAAAAAAGGGTTCTATATATGTAGCATAGGGTTCTTTTGTTTACATTTTATGCAAAAAAAGTTCAATAATGACAAGAAAGAACACTTTTGGCACAAAGGTTCTTTGAAGGCTATTATCCATTCATATTACATTATTCTGCAACATTTTGTAGTTATTAAATTATTGTTTATTAAACTGTTGTAACTTAATATCACATTTTAATCATGCCGATTTTTGGAGGATAAAAACTGAAATGTCACTCTTCGTGTGACATTGATTAATTTAACCCCCATATCTTGAATTTTGTGATCATTCCCATGCATTGCATTTTAGGGGTTCCAAATACGTAGCGCTTTAGAACCCTTTAAGGTTCTATATAGAACCTTTTCTTCTAAGAGTGTAGTCTAAAAGCACCCGCACTGGCAGTACCTCCTTATCGAAGTTGGCTTTCGTGAACTCCAGCGAGTTGAGCAGCGCATTGGTGGCGGCCAGCTTTACATTGTTGCTGGGCTCCTCCTTCCTCATGCCCTGGATGATGGCGGTCAGGATCTGGTTGGCGTTGTCCTGAAGGTGCTCTGGGTCCTGAAAGGGTTGGCCAGGTCAGGTTAAACGGCATCATGAGACAGTAACAGGGTTATGTCATGGCTGACGACTCACAATGTCCTGGCAGATGTATCCGATGGCCTCGAGCGTTGACTCCTTCATGTGCTCAGTGCTGCTGGGGTCTGTGACGTTGGCCACGAGCTGAGGGATGAGCTCGGGCCACTGGTTCACTGGGATCTCTGCGCACGCGATGCCCGCCACACACTGGGACGCGGAGCTGGGCCGATAGGTCTCTGTTCCCAGAGTCTGCAGCACCTACAGCACACGAGACAACACACTGAGCACTCCACAACACAGACATCTAAGCCTTGAGTGACGATGGCCGGCTGACCCAACGATGGCCGGCTCTACTGGAAACCAAACAAGACTAAAAACATTCAGAGGTCTACAGCTCATCTCAGAGACTCTCACGAGCGCTGCGGGCTGAGCGTGAAGGGTTAACACACAAAAGTAAGACCACTTGTGATACTGATGTTGCATCATACTGATACTAATACTGATAACTAAGGCCTCGTTCACACAAAGCCAGATCTTCCCCATCCGATATTTTTTTTCCTCGTTCTAAAAAATTCTGTAAACACGGCGGTGTCTCGAAAAATATCTGCGTCCACACAAAACCACTGAAACCAACTGAAAACTATGTAGTAGACATCCCAGACCAGTATGCGGCGCTGTAATTCTGCCATAGATATCCACTAAAAATGCGAGAAGACTTAGAGCATGCGCATGAAACCTTGCACGCTGTAGGCAGTAAAATAAAAGGCTATGAAATATTATGCACAGTTGCTTATTTTCTTTATTACCAAGAACTAGGGCTGTAATCAACCAAAGAAATCTTCAGTCGACCAAGGTCTTGTCCTGCGCGACGATTAGTCGACTAAAAAAAAAAATAACGGATGTTTTGATTGAACATTTTTTAAACAATTGTCAGAGCATTTATAAAACAACAACGAAAAAACATCGAAAATAAATAAAACTATAATAGTTATACAATTCTTTGAAAATTAAGTGATATTTTTAACTGCAAGTGAGGAGCTCTGTCCTTGGTCTATTGACAGTCACAATCGCGCACCTGATCACACCACACGCTACAAAATAATATAACTGCTATAGCTGCCACATAATGAAAAATCTAAAAAAGCTCTCGTTTATACATGCTGTATTCTTCTTTACTTACAAAGCTATGGGTTAACTTTTGTCCAGCCGATCTGTTAGGCGTTTTAAAACAACAGACAAAATAGCCTAAAAAACAATCTGAAATCTAGGCTCTGTTGTAAGATAGCATATACGTTTAATATCGTTTTGTTACATTATTTAGGCTACTTTCAAATGAGTCAAGTGTACAAATAAAAACCTATTAAGAAAACAATCGATTGAGTCAGTATGATAAAGCCGTTAAAAGAGCTGCTCACGTCTTTTGCGCGCTCAAGTTCGATTTCAAATAGGCACGCGATGTGCGCGCTCATAATGGAGCAATGCGGTCGCCACCGTCGCCTACCTCCACAAAAATGTAGCCAGACAAAAGATTTAGATTTCTTGGACATTCTGTCGACTAAAGTAGCGTGAACTGAATGAATACAGCAAAACTACCTACCGGTACATCCCTTATTGAGCGCGAGCAGCAGCGCAGCCAGCCATGCGGTTCCCGAGTGTGTTATGTGTGTGCGCTAAACTGTGGCGCAGGTACAAGAAATAGCCTAAATTAAAGCATTTAAAGATGGGGATAAAACATAGGCTAATTATATTTAGAATACAGTAATAAATAACTGCTTTATAAAGGAATAAATATCAAGGAGTAAATCATTGAAAATGTATTTCTATTGGCAAAAAAAAATAAATAAAATAATGCGACTGGTCGACCAATAAGAATTTCAGTCGACCAAGACAGCATTGACTGATTAGTCGACTAAACGACTAAAGTGGACAGCCCTACCAAGAACTTTATTGAACAACCATAAATTGCCTGGTACAAAATAGAAAGTCAAGATATTCGATTAGTTAGCGGACTCAGAAAGCTTGCCACAAAGACCGGCAAATGTAACGAATGTCAAATATAGACATTTTAATTGGTTATTAATAAACTAATGTTTTCTGTGTCATTCTTGACTGAAAAGAGGAAGTTGATGCTGCTGACTCGCAACTTCGCAGTATTGTGAACGCGCCTATGGAGTGAACGTAGGTGCACTTCATACGGATTAGGCTATAAGAGAGCTATTTGTTTCTGTTCATTTTTAATTGTTTGTCGATGTTTAAACATAGTCATTTCAAGATTTCTATATATTTCTGAGTTTTTGGTTCATTTATGAGACGAGCTCCAGTTCACGAGCAAAGTTATTTGCGCCGGGGCATCCACGTCCTGATTATGGCTATTGTCTGCTATATATTTGCTCCTTATTTATTAAACCCAGGTAACTGGTTGATGAAACATTAAAATAAAGATTAAAAAATATATAAAAAATAAAAAAACGAAACACACTTCAAAGACGGGCTTTATACAAAAAACTTAATGTGGTCAAAATTACGTCTCCCGATATAGCCTATATGCACATATGCATGCGGCTCACTTTTCATAATCAACATAGACTCAATAAAAGAATAACATTTAAACAGATATTAAACTGAATACATTCTTTAATGGATAACACGTAGCCTACGCCTAACCTACAGAAAAATGTAATGTCGGAGTGGAACATAGGGGTGCGTTTTTTTGAATAGCCAAAATAATTAAATAATTCCCATCGATCGTCGAATATTATTTTTGCTCTAAATCCCCATCCCTATAAAATACGAAATGTCTTTACCAGACAACAGACAAGCAGCATACGAAAGTAAGTATATATATATATATATATATATATATATATATATAATATATATATATATATAAAAAAATAACATTCAAGTAAATAATAAATAAAGCAATACAAGAGGCTCAGAAGTTTCTGCCGCATGAATATGCGCCTAATACGGGGCCTAATTCTGCAACATACTTAGAGTGACATTTAAAGGGGGGGGTTGACTGCTTTTTTTTCTTTGCATGATTGTGTTTATGGGGTGCAATAATATGCATCCGTGGTTTTTCTTTTTTAAAAAGTCTTATTTTTCATAAATTTCACCTTTATTGTAAGCCGTGCTCTCCTCGGTCCCCTGAACAAGCGGTTGACTACCTGAGTCTATGAAAACACTCCCTCAGAAACACGTAGTGGGCTCAGATTGGTTTGTTTGGCCCGGTGTGTTGTGATTGGCTACAAGGTTATAATCGTTAACGAAAACTAACGAAAAAACTAAAACTAGGTGGGGAAAAACCATGGACGTTAACTGAAATAAAAATAAAAACGAGGGATTACAAAATCGATAACTAAATAAAACTACAATGTGTTTGCAAAACTAACTAAAATAAAACTATAGGGTAAATGTCCTTTTCTTTTTTTTAAATTTTCGTCTTTGTCAATGTCCTTCAATTTAACCGCTATTTAAAACACGCAGTTTATTCGTTCAGCAGCATTTCCTTTCCGTGCTCTCCCTCAGTCTCTTATCTGTCAGTGACCGTCACATGCATGCGCGCACACACACACACACACACACACACAAACAGCACCCTCCCTCTCCCCTCTGTGCACACCGCGTCTCCATAAAAACGAGGGCTTTCGACAAGCAAGTTTGCCAAAGGTTGGTATCTCGTGAACTAGGGATGGGCATTCAATTAAATTTTCTTAGTCGATCGTCGGAAGAATTAACGATCGACTATCGATTAATCATTAATATTTTTAAATTCAAATTTATTATTTATTTACTTTTTATAAATTAAAAATGTAATGAAAACACAAAAATACAGCGTGTTTTTCCTCGATTAGATCCTTATTACAAGATGATCAACTTGTGGCAGTTAAACTGGGCGTTCTGTTAGGCTAAATTTGAAGATATGCACAGCGGTGCTTTAATTTACTAACCAACGCAACTGAACCTGCAGCTGCGAGTTGGCATTCGTGAGACCTTCGTTTGTTCCAAAATAATAATAATAACTTAACCAAAAACATAATAACATTTAGATCTGACAGCAGGTTTTGTCAAAATGTAACTCAATCAAGGCACGAAGTCTCGATAAAGGGTGAGGGAGATTAGCCTACCGGCTAATGTTAGGTTACTTAAAGCTTCAGAAAAAATAACTTGCATACAACTTCTGCTCCAGTCTACTGATTTTTGTTGAGAAAGATAAGCATCTTGATGACATGATCTGGGGTCAAGACGTGACCGCAACCTGCATGGTGACCGTCAAGCCTTGTTTACACTTTAGCCTGGCACTTCAGCGCGAGTCTCTGCAGACTGCGCGCGCACCTCCCTCGTGCGGACGCGTCGAGTGTAAACAAATGCTTCAGTCCAGCCGCTGAAAACACCGCTCTGATGAGGGGACTGACGTTGCCGGGATGCACAGGTACCTCCGCAGCTAACATGACCAGCCCGGGGAACACGTCCACTTTCCACTCACACTACGCAACGCAGCAGCATTAGTTTAATGATAATCGATAACAAATTAACGTGATCGACGAAATTCTTAATGATCAATAATCGATCGTCGATTAATCATGCCCATCCCTATCGTGAACACCCACACAATCACACATTAAAAAGTGGTGTACACTTTTAATTCTGAATACAATTTTGTAAGTGTGTGTGTTAATGTCGACCTGAGCTTGCGCTTTCTTTAGAAAGTTAACTAGTCACAGATTTGAGGTAAAATGCACTCGGGTTGTCAGTGTCAAAACACTAAGCTGTGATTCCAATATTAAATAATGATATTGTATATCATATATTATATAGGCTATAGGGCTTGACATTAACACCCGCCAAATGCGGGTGGATTTCACACGTGGCAAGTAACAGTCACTCCCACTAGCCACTTTGGCGTGTTGAAATTGTAGTCTTGTCAAAGACATCTGACATAACAAACGAATTTGAAATTTATCACTACAACTCCCATAAATACTACCTGCACATAGTCTAGTGTTTGCTCATTGGTCCATTCGTGAATCCTCTTGAACAACAACTATAAACAAGATACACAGAGATTAAACTTGTGGACTGGCCGTCCACTGAGGGCTGTTTTAGTCTGCCCTTAGTTATCGACTTAATGTGATGATATGGCAATATTTTTATAAGCAGGAGAGATCCAGACCACAGGCGCGTGCGTCTCACTCTCCTGCAGTGTCACTGCGCGAGGGTGCGCGCGCGCCAAATATAACATTCAGACTTTTGTCAAAAAAAACAATCACACATCGCATCGCACTGGTCGCATGCACACACACCAACACAGTGTTCAGTCAGTTTGTGAGTGTGTGTGGCCGATATAAAGAAAAAATAATCTTAATGATTAAGGGACACGGTGTAACTACTAGCAGGGCTGCCCTTATGTCAGTGTCATATCACAACTATCTTTACAGAGTTAAAGGAGAACTCCAGCTAACAATGAACCTTTGGTCTAATAAAACATTGGTACCTAGTCAATTGTTCTCTGAAATTTGTTTTCATGACAATCGAATGTAAAGAGTTTTACCTCTAAAAACTGTTTAGCGTATAATGCTAGCACTCGGGGCATTGACTAAGTAAAAGAAATCGCTAGTTTATAACACTAACAAGGCTCAAAATAGCCCCACACTAACGGAGTAACATAATGAGTGTCTATACATGCAAAACGAAGCATTGAGAACTTTGTAAGTGTACAGACTGTTTAATAAGATGATACGTTATAAAGACAGTTCACTTCATGTATACAGACGGGAGCCATCTTAGAATATAATTAATTCTATGTATTAATAAAATGAATCATGCCATGAAAGAAAGCAGGAGATGCATTTGTGGAATAATCTGGAAATAAAGACTTGTAGGCCTATACTTGTTTGGACATATATCCAGTTACTCAGAGTTACTAGAGCTTCATGATGAAAGAAAGCTTCTTAGAAAAAAAATATTTATTCTCTGCTTGTTTCTAATGCAGATAATTGTTCTACTTGTATTACATATTTACTGCTGTAAAAAAAAAAGATGCAGCACTTTTATTATATACAATAAGAAGCTATTTTGTGTTTCTTAATAGACAACATGTCTTCAAAAAAGCAGTTTTACAACCTTAGAGCTAATGAGAATATTAGTACATTTTAACTTAATAAAACACATAATAAAACACAATTTTCCAACAACAAAAATGTGGCTGGTCAAAATGCTGCGTGGCTAGTAGGGCTGGTCCGAATACCATTTTTTAAGCTTCGAAAGTAATGAACATTGAATATTCAAAGCTTTGGAATCTCTATATGGTGCAATGTAGCTAGACAGGCGAGACGCGACACGTTCAGAAAACTAAAGAACAGCGTAAGCGGGAAGCAGCGCGCCTCACACAAGCAGAACGTATGCTTTGAGAACGGACACTGCAAAACACACACACAAGTCTGTTAACTTAACTGACTAACAAATAACTGACAAATTAGGGTAGATTTAATAAAGAAGCGGCCCGCGAGCACCTCACGCGTACAGGGAATATGCTCCGAGAACGGACAGAGTGATATAAAACACTCTCGCCAAAACTCAAACAAATGCTCAGATACCCTTTTCCCATCGGAACCGTTCTGTTGCGGATTCCGTGTGTCCATTCTCAAACCATAGGCTATAGTTCGCTGATAGTGATGTGCGGAAGGGCGGGCCAAGTAATAAAACATTCCAATTAATCAAAAGTGGATGACAGATGAATCATTATAATGTGTTGGGTTTAATAAAGACACAGAAACTCTCATCACGGTAAAACGCAATGAATATGCATCTTTCACTTTCGTTTTCAACAATCGTAGCCTAATTCTATTCAGGGAAAACGAATCAAGGAAAACATTTCAGGGGGACTCGACATTATCTTCTGTTATGTTGAGAACTTTTAGTTTTTTTATTCTCTTTTACACAGTAGCAATAAAATATTTATTGTAAATTTCAACTTAAACATTAATGTAATCAAATATTAAAACAAAGCTATTTGGCACAGGGGATTACCTTTTATCTAGTTAAAGGATTAGTTCACCTTTGAAAAAACTTTTGCTGATAATTTACTCACCCCCATGTCATCTAAGATGTCCATGTCTTTCTTTCCTCAGTCGAAAAGAAATTAAGGTTTTTGATGAAAACATTCCAGGATTTTTCTCCATATAATGGACTTCCATGGGAACCAGACGGTCCAAGCTCCAAAAGATCGTTAATAACAGTTTCAGATGCAGCTTCAAATGTCTTTAAACGACACCAGGCGATGAATAAGGGTCTTATCATGCGAAACGATGGGTTATTTCAAAACTTATTCCAAAAATGTAACTTTTCTAAGGACAAATGGTAGCCTAGCTCTATTCTGGAGGCGCGTTGTAACATCACGTAATACGTAATTACGTCAAAAGGTCACGGGCGACGTAGCCGGAAGTACAGAATCAAAATCGTCCGAAATCGTTATTTTTACCTTTAATTCCTTTTTTTTTTGTAAACGGCGTTTGAGTTAGTTTGCACGTTCAACCTATGTGTTCAACTTACTGACTCTGTACTTCCAGCTACGTCGCCGTGACCTTTTGAACGTAATTACGTATTACGTGACGTTACGAAACGCGCCTCCAGAATAGAGCTAGGCTACCATTTGTCCTTAGAAAAGTTACATTTTTGGAATAAGTTTTGAAATAACCCATCGTTTCGCATGATAAGACCCTTATTCATCGTCTGGTGTCGTTTAAAGACATTTGAAGCTGCATCTGAAACTGTTATTAACGATCTTTTGGAGCTTGGACTGTCTGGTTCCCATGGAAGTCTATTATATGGAGAAAAATCCTGGAATGTTTTCATCAAAAACCTTAATTTCTTTTCGACTTAATAAATTAAGGTTTTTGTTTCTTAATTTCCCCCCCCCCCCTTTAACTCCTTCCCACCCGTGATTATGCAGTAGGGGGCACTATTAGACATCTTCTGAAATAGGGACATGAAACTTTCTTGAAATGATCAAATGCTGGAGGTGGCTGGCAACTTTTCAAAAACACTGGTAGGGAAAAAGTTAAGGTGTAAAATAAGTTTGAACACAGAGAAAGAAGAGTTTCACACTAAAATAAAGCTACAGTGGCATCATGGATTGAATGAAATATTTAATTTGGACATTCCATAACCATTAGATAAATGGTTAAGACGGTAAATATTTATAAAGTATGTTAGTTACACATTGAGGATAAAATCAGCAATTAAAAGAAGAATTTCAGTATGGTTTCCATACTGATGACACTGGCCTTGATTATCCAGACTACACTGCCTTTAAGTTGATTGTACATTAATATGAGGATTTAGCCAACACATCTATAAAGCCACAATTACGAAACAAAACCATCTCGTATATAAATACTATAGAATCCTGTACAAAGTTTATTTTTAGGGATCGCCATATGGTCTTGAGAAGTTCATTTTGCACAATTCAGTGAATGCCTTCAGTAAATATCCACTCTATCACAAGACCTGCATTTACAGAACTACACTAGTTATGATTCTGAACACCCATGTCTGTGCAGTAGTGATGGGTCGGTCACGGTCACAAATGAACGGAAGACTCGGAAGGTAAAGCATTTATTTTTTATTTATATTTATTATGGTAGTTTGTGGCCACTTTAATTTGGCACCACTTAAACTAACTAAATATTTGAGACTGAACAAGAGTGTGTTCCGGTGTCCATGTCTCACACGAGGGATGTGGGCTTGTTTGTGTCCCGGTGTCCGTGTCTCACATCGAGGGATGTGGGCTGATGTGGGCTAGTGTGTGTGTGTGTGTGTGTGTTAGGGCGATATGTCAAATATTTAATTGATAATCGCCTTATTATATATAAACAATATCGCGATATCCAGATCGTCTACCCAAGCCCCAAAACTTTACCTCGGAGCATCCGTTAAATGAATGAATTGAGAATCTCACCTGAAAAATCCAATAACATCAACAATTGTCATTCAAGCAGCTGATTTCTGTAAATGAATGCAAAACTAAATGTATATTGCAGCATAGGGCGAAGTCAGGATGCATCAGCAACGATTTGAGACAAAAATAATTAATTTTATATAAAACTATGTAAATGGCGCTCTGTGGCGCTGCAGGGTTTTGAACACGGTCCTGAGCCGTCGCTGGGCGCCGCTGACAGACGCTGAATAGCTGCCGCCGGTGTGTGTAAACTCATAGAGAATAATGTGTTCGAATTTTAAAGACGCAGCGCTGCGCGTCCGGTGTGCCGACCCCTTAAGCCTCACGTGCCGCAATCTATCGCAAATCAAAGTGAAAAGTAAGTCGCAGAATCTTAAATCTCCATTGAAAGTGAAGAAATGAAATGATCTTATTGCGGTCTTTGCTGATTTTGAAATTAGCTGATGATGATCAATAAAATGCAGCTCATCTGTTGCTTTCGGTGACGTGCACTTCATTAAATCTGTATAGCGTGGGAATTGAAGATCGATTTAGGCTATATCCGTTTTGCAAAATAACATTTATGTGACCAGGTGTAATGGAATCGTTTTGATAAATCAGATAGCTATCCGAAAGTAATGAGTGAGATTAAATAACTACTAAGTTTAAAGTACAATTCTCCAATTGCATTGGCAATACCAGTCTTTCTCACAAGATTTTTATAGTATTGGTCAGTGCACCTCTGTCCCTCTATGGGGGTTCAGGGGCATGCTCCCCGCAAGAAAATGTTGTGCTTTTTAATGTTAAATTCATCAATCTGGTGCACTTTGAGAGTTCAAAATTAAGAGCTCTAACCCATATTCAGTGTGCAAATTAAAGTAAAACTCAAAACTCTTTTAGTTGGGATATAGTGTCTGTCTACATTACTACTACATAATTAATCATAGTTATAATATTAATCACATGACAGTTATAGCCATATATTGTAAAACACATGCACTGAAAAATAAAAGCAACTTTCATAATTAGCTTAGAACTAATTTCTGTAACTTGAAAGAGATATAAACACATTATCTTTTATTTTGATGGAAACGGCATTCAGCTTTTATTTTGGCGGAAAACATGGTTTACAAACGGGTCTTATACTCTCATTATAATTCTAGTAAAATGCGTAATTGTCAAATATGCAGACGTGGAAATAAAGCGTAATTGAGTTCCTTCTCATAGCCTGTCCTGTGTTCTGAAAGTAGCCTAGTTCTGCTTACCACAGTTCTCTACACTCACTAATGTCTCTCGTGATCCCCCTCACTCCTCATCAGACACTGAAGGCGGTTTCTTTCTTTTTCCACGCCATTTCTCTGCACATTCCTTGCGTTTCTTCTCCTTCGCTCTGACTATTTTGACAGATACTCACTGACACTGCACGCTCGCTCAGCCCAGAGGGGGAGGTGATTAAAGATGTGATTGGACCAGCCCAGTGTCAATCATGAAAATAACCAATGGGCCGCTGATCTCCGTTTCATGGGCCGGTCTGTGAGAAAGAAAGGACCCACGCTGACTATTTTGTCCGATGCGTTTCAAACGGCACAAAGATCCCAGCGCCGCGGCCGCTGAAACTAAACGCAATGAGCCGCTGGCACGAGTTGGATGGGCAGTAAATAAAAAAAAAAAAAAAATTTAAAGTTTGAGATGTATCGGCCCCAGGGCTCCAGACTAACTTTTCTACTAGTTGCACTGGTGCTACCAACTTTCTCAGTTGGTCGCACCAGCATATGATTTGGTCGCACCTTTTTTTTTTTTTTTTGCTACATGCCATGGGATTAATCAATGCATGCTGATGAATAGTGGTTTTAATGGACCAAAGCTAGCAAAGGCTTTCTGGGTTGCAGCATAAACACAACTGTAATATATTAATAATCATTGCAAAATTTCAGGATTTTGGACAGTAATAGTAATTTTAATCTGTAATTTTAAGCGTTTTACAGTTGAATTATACAATCTATTTACATTTGAATCATATTCTATCTATGAATTCTATACAATCTATTTACATTTAAATCATATTCTGTCTGTCTGTCTGTCTCATCTTTCTATCTTTTAAATCATTAAACATTCAAATGTATGCTTTACATTTAAAAATATTAGAGTATTATTATAATAAGATTAATACAGATTTTTCATTATCAAAGTTTATAATTGTAACAAAAATCTCACACGATCCTGACCTTCTGCATTTTATAATAATTTCCTTTTCCTCAGTCGAGCGAAACTCTCATCTAACTGCTGAAAAGACGAAGGAGCATGCTGTTTCGCGAGACATTTTCATTTTTATATGCCTTAATTCGTGAATTCGTAATTGGTGCGTTTCACTATCAGAGTGTGATGCGCGTGACGTCTACGTTCGTCAATAAATAAACTGCACGTGTCTTGCGGAAGAACACTTTAGCCGGAGCTACTTCTCTCCATTAATGTCTATGGCGAGTCACGCAGGCACTGGGCAACTCCGCATCCGAGTTCGACCCCGGGATAAAATAGTCCGAATATAAACACTTATTATAGGCGTAGCGTAGTGATTCAGGATAAGTCAAAAACACGGTTTGGAAAATGGATTCATGATGTAGCCGACTCGATCACTTTGAACATAATGTAGCGACTGTCAATGGCTGTGTGGCTGTCAATCAGCTATGTGGAACCCCGGGCGCGCGCTGTTGGTTGGCGGCTTGGGGAGAGGGGGCGCGGGTTGAGGAAGTTCGTCTGTTTGTTTGCTTGCTACTACTCAGCTGTGTTTCTGAATACCTGCACGTTGTGCTCTGGCGAATTAACAAGTTAACTGAACTCGGGCCTCGTGTGAGATGCTACAATACGTTATGGGCTGCAGCAGCTGATACAACGGCGTTCTGTTGCGCGAGCGTCCACTCGCACATATGCGACAACATACAATTTTAACTCGCACATTCTCAAAAAATGGTCGCATATGCGACCAATTTGGTCGCAGTCTGGAACCCTGACTCGGCCCACAAAGCACGTCAGCCCATCGGGCAAATGCCCGAATTGCCCGATGGCCATTCCAGCCCTGGCTGCACTTTATCTAATGATAGCCAGGAATTCAGCTAGTTTAATTTAATGATTGGCACTTTAAAGGTTTTACTTCAGTTAGTTTGAGCTTGAACGAGCATAAATCATTAGCTTTGTTCTTGTTAGTTTTGCTTAATTTCCACACTGTTCTTATCGGCATCGCCTATGTGTTTGAAACAAATTTCGTTTTGCAAGGAGAAATGGAATACAATATTGAAATACAACTGAACAGAACCAAATTTGATGATTGTGAAGAACAGTGAATGCGTGTTGATGTCAAGGTGACAGATGCTTATTTGTTTTTCATAAGGTCCGATATTCTCCCTTTCTTTTTTGGCGTTATCGACTTATTTAATGATAAGTTAATTTCCTAATGTATAACATGCGTTTTTTTTTAAACTTGTATTCAAACTTTAATTTGTTATTTTATTTTTCTAAAATTAGGGATTAAACCAATTGTTTTGTTCTCCATGAGCAAAAACTTTCTGGTTTTAGAGTTCCAAGGTCTCCTTAAGCAGCTTAATAAAATTACTACTTTATTTATTTCAGTTACTAATAATTATATTTGGGTATTTTATTTATTTATTTTTGTTCATGTTTTAATCTAAAGCTAAGTATAGCGCTCGATATCTACTGTAACGGACCTCCCAACATTGCAAACTCTGAACGCGTGCATGAGATATTTCAAAGCAACGCAATTTCATAATCCGTTTGCAATATAATAAATTTATTTTAATTATTTTTAAATAATGTTTAAAATAAATGTTTAAATCATGTTTTTATTTTTTTAGTAGGCCTATTTATTATGTGCATTTAAATGCAACATTTAAATTAATATTCAGAAACGGGTAAAGTTACTTTTCTGATGAACTTTTATACTAAACAAAAATAAAATATTGGAGAGGTCTCTGCTCTCTGAATTAACAGGATAGTTATTTTTTTCCGTTCTGCAGAACGAAAAGATAAAGATCAAGAAATCCCAGGAGAAAAGGTTTAGCAGAATTACGAAAGTGATAAATGCTCTTTAAAAGGTAACACATCTCAAAGTCACATAACGTCACACAGTCCAACACAGACTCATGTTGCCGTTGGAGAAGCAGCGCGCAAACAGGCACACATACAATATTAAGTTTAGGCCTACTGTTAGAAAAGTTCAGCGAGTGATTTTCTTTATCCTTTGATCAACATTAAATATTGGCACCGAGTACAGGCTGTCAATGCATGGATTCAATAGACACAGGCCTGCTTAAAGACAAACCGACTATGTAGGCTTGCCACGGTAGTCGGTATTACAGGTGTTCAGTCACAACACCGGTTTCATGACATGCCCACCTGCAGGCTGGAATGTATTATAAAAAAATACATTCCAGGAGTTGTTGATACACATATTCAAGGGCGTACACAGTTTCGGTTGTGTTTGTTCATATGTATGTAGTGGGCCAGTCTCGGCCAAAATGCCCAGGCTGATTTTTTGTCCCAGTCCAGCCCTGAAGTGAACAGTATTAGTGGACTAATGTAGGGAATAGGCCTAGTAAGTGAGGGTTTTGGGGGCAATTTCGGATTCAACCCATGTTCTCAAGCAGTGAAAAATAGAGGACACTGACAACGCGTTGACAGACAGGACCGAGCAGGTAATATTTAATATGAAACAGTCTCAACTTTCAAATTTGGTCAGTCAAAGAAAATCAAACAATAAATAGGCCTACCGTTTTGTGGCTCTTTAATGTGTTGTGACAGATTGCCTGATAAAGCCTAGTTCCACCGACATTAATCTACTCTCCTGACTGCTTTCTGACTGATCCTGTCAGATCATGTCTGTCAATCAAACTCCAAGCGAAGGATGAAATGACGCTAATTTAAAAGTGAAAGTTAGTTTCGTTTTCAAACTAGCGCATATTCAAGGCACAATAACAAAACAGTTCTTTCCCGCACTACTGCACCGTTATGTATGCCCATGAAAATGGGTGCATTTTACGTTTGCCTTTAAACTTAGCGATTTAAAAGCCCCCGCCAGGGAGACACCGGTATTCAGTGTTGCCAACTATTTTCAAATGAAAGCAGCTAACGCCTTCCCTTATAGTCGCTAAATGTCGCTAGATGACGTCATACGTTAATTAGCATATTCGTGACGTCATCGTGCCGTACTTGCGCTTCGCTTGCCTAATGTGTTCTCTATAAATTAATGCTCAGCTCACATATTGTATGTAATATATTATATAATATAGACGAATGTAAAATAAAGCTGTTCTCATTTCCTATATATTTTTGTCACACAAAACGAGTGATATAAAGTGAATGACAAAAAAGTAATACAGCAGGCACAAGAAAAAAAAGGAAACTAAACGTTATTATTTAAAGAAAGCAGATAAGTGATAGGTCCGTGGGAAAACACTGCTCATTCACCCGTCAGTGGCATTCAACAGATGATCTGCTCCTCTCAGCCATTCACTAAACATGCGTAGAGTAGAGTGACAGCAGGAAGAAGGCAAAAAGTCAGGGTCTGAAAAGTCGCTAAAAATAGCAACTCATTTGCGCGATTGTTTTGCAGTTTGTACGCGGATGAGAACATCTCCTGCTTTGTCTGTCTACAGCTGGGAGGGGCTGCTGCGGGAGGACTGGGCCACCTGCGAGTGATTTGGGACGGGGTGGGACCCACGGAAGCACTCGCTGCCCGTTGAATGAGGAAAAACGATATGTGATTTCACGTCAGAGAGTCTCCAAAAGTCTAATAACACCAGAAAAAGTCCCTAGATTTGTCGCTGAGTCGCTTTTTTGAAAATTTGATGCTGGGGGGTCTGAATACTCGCTAAATATAGCGACATAGTAGCTAAGTTGGCAGATAATGCCGGTATTGTCACACGACGATAAACCGGTGAGAAAACATCCTCACCGTCACAACACTACGACTGTGTTTACCGGGATATTTCAAACTTGAAAGAAGATGTGTAATGAAGTCTTTCCATGGTTGAAACAATTCTTCTGATGTTTAATCATGTTTATTATTTCATGCTATAAGTTAACAAGAAGGATATTTGTGAGATATTGTATGTGCATTTGTCCATGCACGAGAAGCGGCTGTGTGTGCAGCTCAGAAAACAGCACTCATGCAGAAGTGTTCTCTCGCATTTGCCGCTTAAAGAATGTCATCAAGAAGAATCGATTTCTATTCCTAACCCTACAAACTAGCCTACAGAAAATGTTTAAATCATGCTATTGCATGTAAATAAATATGTGTATAACTATAGGGCTATGTGAAACATGTTTGTCTTTTTTTATTGACGATTATTGTCTGGAAACATACTTCGCTGATCGCGATACTTGCTAGACATTTCATATATCGATAATATCTTCATATCGCCCAGCCCTAGTGTGTGTGTGTCTCGCATTGAGGGATGTGGGCTTACGAAGTTCTTGATCTCCTTACGTGCGCTGGAGTCGAGTGGCCAGCCATCTCTGCTGGTTCCTGGGTCTTCACATCGGGTCCTTGGAGGTCAAGGAGTTCTTCACCTGCAGACCAGCTGCCACTCGGGCCACCTGTGTGTTCCCGGGTTTGCCAGCACCTTCGACAGCTCCACCAGGAACGTCGGCTGAAACACACAGACGAGGGTTTAGACCAGCCCTCATCCTAGATGAGTGAAGAGAGATGTGAGGCAAGACAGCTCGACACAAACGCTGATCAATCATAAATCTGCCAGCAGCTCCGTCAGGCTCATGACTGTCACTGGGAAGGACTGTGAGGCTAGTTAATTTCTCTACAAACCAACCCTGATCCAGCTGGGGTTACAGTGGTTCCTACACACACACACTGTCATTATTTTGAAAATAAAGGCTCTGAAGGAAGGAAAGATGACTTTTCTGCAGTCTTTGGTTTCAGACACATTTAGGAACTCAGTGAAGAGTGAGAGGTCAGTGTAACAACATCAGAGCTGTGTGTGTGCGTGTAGTGCTTCATCACCAGGTTCTCGATGGCCGCCTGCTCCAGAAAACTTCTGCGCCGCTTCCAGCTCATTCCGATCTGAAAATCAACCACAATAAAAAATAAAAAAAAAACTCATGATCAATCTCGAATGGCACGCATGAAGCATCACAGCTCTCCTCTCCCGCCAACTCATGCGTCTCAATCGCGGTAGCAAAACTGCACACACACACGCTGTGATCGGCTTCATTCCCGCCTCACTCTACAAAAAACCCACTCGCTCACATGCCTACAATTTACATGTATTACAGAGCGAGAGAAATGGCGGACATGAAAACCGAGCTTGAACTTAGAAACTTTCTGAAGCAGACAGCAATGACTGAGAACTAGCCATGCTAGCACCTAGCCATTTCCTGAGTAGCATGCTGCTAACCGGCTAATAACTTTATCAAGACTAACCCTGCGCACGGGACAAACCTCTCAACAGGAGCACATGTGCGGGAACACGAGGAAGAGCTTCGAATTATATTGACTCAGATAATCGCATTCTCAGCCCGTGAGAGACTCGGTCGCCACAGGCCGGCAAACGCCGTTTTCAAATGCGACGCGCGCAGGCTTTGACGGCTGACGCCCGCGTTAGCTGTTCTCGTCGACAGTCATTAGAAATAAAATGTATAGCTTTATTCGTTTCAGCAGCTGTTCACACATCAGGACAAGCATCGAGAGGCCTTCACTATACTAGCCGCCCGCTAACACACACACAAACCCTTCAATCTAGGCTCGCACGCGTGAGAAACAAACACATGTGTGGATCCGACGAGTGCGGGCGAGGTTTATGTACCTGGAGACACGGTTTTCTCGAGGATTGTGATGAGCTCCATCCTGACGCGCGCAAACGCGACGAGATCTGCACTGACGGGAACGAGGAATCGGTCGTGTAAATTCAGAATCGCGTCCACGCCTAATAACGAGGACGAGCAGTTCCCGCGGGTATCCGCTTCTTCATCAGCCGCTGTCGCGAGGAAAAGGCCGCGCGGAACTCCCGCCTGCGAACGATATCACGCGCTGACGTCACAGTCTCCGCCCATGCGCAGCATCACAAACAGCGATCAGTCTTAGTTTTTCACTAAACCTCATAGTCTGAGCCTAAATCCATTTGTTGAATAAATCACTCTTTCTCTCAAACCTGCAAGTTCAGGCAGTTAGACGCCTTTTTCAAATCCTATGCACTCTATTAAAACAAGTCTAATCATTTTCTAAACACTAAACAGAACAGGCCAAAATAAACTTATTTCTAATGATGTGATCAAACCAACTGTACGAAATATGTTGAGTATGAAATATGAAAAGTGTACAGGTGCACTGACTAATGATATAAACAAAAGATGAAAACAACCTTAAAGGCAGAGGAGGAAGAGTACGAGTATGGAGGAAGAGTACAAGTAAGGAGGAAGAGGAAGAGTACAAGTATGGAGGAAGAGGATGAGGAGGAAGAGTACGAGTAAGAAGAGGATGAGGAGGAAGAGTACGAGTATGGAGGAAGAGGATGAAGAGTGCAAGTAAGAAGAGGAAGAGGGTGAGGAAAAGGAGGAAACAGGGCCGTATTAAGACAGCGTGGACCGTGGTGCCCCTGGGCCTCAAAAGGCCCCCTATATCTAATATGTCAATTCAAAATGTACATCAATTAATTGACAGCATCAATTCACGTTTGCCCAAAATAATAATAAATCTACCAGGTTTTAAATCTAATAAATAAATAATAATTATAATAAATCTACCAAATTTAAAAATTTTACATTTTAAATAATCCATATTTTAAAGCATCAATCTGATGCATTTTTTGCCAACCTGGGAAGAGTTGGAGAAACAACTTCAGCCATGAGTCAAAAATATTATGGCCCTCAGTAGAGTTAGCTAATCAATCTCTCCTGCTTCTCAAACGCTTCAACCTTCTAATATCACCAAAACATGTCATCCCGAGTTTCTCTGACAGATTTATAAAACACAATGACAGGACACAATCGGAACTCTTCGAGGACAAATGAAAGTTTCCATTAAAACGACTTTGTTCACAGTGCAGGAAATATGGGTTTCCTTAAATCTGTTAAATTTAATGGCAGCTAAAAGTGGCCCGGTTTCTCCGGTGAAGAGTTTCTCCGGTTCTTTCGCTCGCACATTCACACTGGATACCGAAGTAATGTGTAAAACTGTAATTAAGAAATGTGATTTTTACAGCTTTTAATTAATGATGACACAGCAAAACAGTGTTTGGATTATCACATGAACCTTTGTATCATTTTCTCCTATGTTGAAGTTAATAATCAACATGATAATCCATGATCTGGCGATGCATCGGTCTATCCTGATGCAGAGGCACTTTGGTCCAGGTCAGATAAAACATTTTATTGTCGTTGTTGTTTTTAAAGACAATCTGCTGTTGTAATTTACACTATTCTTAAAATGTAGGCATTCAAATCAATATTTTATTTAACATAATTCATATTGCAGTCATCATGAACAACTGGGATTTCAATATACACAACAGAATTGTAACATTTTACGTAACCATTCCTAACCCAACGTCATACCCTTTCCCTTCTCAAGAAAATCCAATCCCACCCATTCCCAACCATGAAAACTATAGCAAAACATCTTAAGGTCTCCCAAGCTCACAACAGCCCAAATGCAGACTGATCCCGTGGATCTCCGTGTTAACCAGTCTCCAGGTTCAACGGGTTATCAATTTGTCAATATTATCAGAATTGGTCAGATGCGATGCTATACACGTCTTATTTTTTTTTTTTTGCAAACATAAAAATAAGTGACTACTAAACACAGTTGAATATGTGCGACGTGAGGCAGGATCCCCGTCGCTGAAGCCCAGAGTAAATCAGTCCTCAAGCCTTCAATGGAATACAAGAGAAGTGAAATAACGTCTCGCTCTCGGTTCATGTCTGTGAGTGGGAGGATAAGTTAGCATGTGAATCTCAGCAAAAATAAACAGTGGGTACCAGCATAGTGGCAAAATACGACTGAATTCTCTGAGCAACAATCACTGACCAGCCTTTCCCAGCCTATTCCTTACAACCCCCGCACTCCGGTCAGTGTGTCGGTCAGTGCATCTCAGCGCATGTAAACGATAAATGCATTCTCGGACGTGAGGGCCGGTGCACGGGACTATTTCAGACAGCGCTCGAAGCACGTAGCGCCCACGTATCCGCCGCGCAGCGAGCGCTGGACGTTCTGCTCGAAGAGCCGCCGGTTCGTCTGAAGGACTTCGGCCGCTTCTTTATTCAGCGGGTCTTCGGGATTCGGCTCCTGGAAGCGGAAACATATGGGAACGATTAGCACAGGGCGCTTGCTCACAAACGGCACAAATGAATGGCATGCAAGTTGGATTTTCATGTCTGTAAATGACACACTATTCACCAATTAAAGGATAAGTTCACTTCAGAATTAAAATGTACTTATATTGGATATAGTGACTTCAACGGGGTCTCAACAGGTCGAAGGTCTAGATGCAATGCATTTGTGGTTAAAAGTATATAAATGTGTATTTTGTTATAAATGTCGGCTGGTTTGTCTAGATCTGGGATCGTGTCAAGACTTTGAAGCTTCACTGAAACTCACATCTGGACCTTCTACCTGTTGGACTCTCATTGAAGTCCCTATATGGAGAAATCCTGGAGAGTGTTCCTCAAAAACCTTCATTTCTTTTTCACTTATAAAAACGCCACATGAACATCTTGGATGACATGCGGGAGAGTACATCAGCTAATTTTAATTCGGTGAACTACTCCTTTATACCAGTGGTTCTCAACTCCAGTCCTCAGGACCCACTGCTCTGCATATTGTGTATGTCTCCCTCATTTAACACACCTGATTCAGATCGTCAGCTCGTTAGGATAGACTCTATGAACTAGTGCTGCGTCCCAATTCGCCTACTTATACTACGCCCTGAAAGTATGTACTCTTTTTGTGAAGAAAAAGTATATACTTTTGAGTGTGCAGCAAAAGAGTAGGCAAGCTTTGGGACATACTATCACGTCATCTTTAACGGACGGCTCTGTCGCATGCTGCGTGCATCCTGTCACCGTAAACTGCCCTGTCAATCATCTTGTCACAGTTAAAATCCTCCATTCTATCTAATTTGATTTCCTACCGTTTCAGAGCACGTTCATCTGCCAGTCGTGGGTCTTTCATGCCAGATACTCTCCTCGTGTTTACAATTTGAATATAATGATGCATTTAAAAAGTAATGGCTAAACGTGTCTTTACAAACGTTCACAATGCTGCTACATATGCAATATAATGTGGACAACATTTAATAAATTCATTTTCGTCCGGTTAGATACTGATAATTAATCACTCAAACCTGTTTATCTAAACCTCTCTACACAGCCGCGGGACCAGCGCGGACTCGCGCGCCCTCCGTGTCTCTGTAGTTTTTTTTAACACTTTTTACTCGTGTTTGTAAGTTCTAACCGAATCCTCGTCCACCGCGCAATGGTTTGTGGGCAACATCAGCCGTTAGAGTGTGCACCGATCTACACTTCGGATTCTGACCGGAAATAGTAGACCATTGGGTATCTTTGAAACACTCATTTCAACATACTACGGTTTGGGACGCACTAATTCTATTTTCGAATACTATTTAGGACGGATAGTATGCGAATTGGACGCAGCATAGGGCTGCACGATTAATCGTATCAATGTTGATATGTCGCATCTAATCAGTAAAGCCGGTTCCTTGATTAGCAGTAAATCACCTTCACCTGCTTTCAGATGGAGCGGCTTTTACTACAAAGAGCCGTAACTTACTGACAAGCTGAGCCAAATCGGGTTAATATCGAGGATGTATCGCCAGCAATGCTGGCGAATGCAATTAATGCGATGTGGTTCAGCTTGTCAGTTAACTACGGCTCTTTGTAGTAAATGCCGCTCCATCTGAAAGCAGGTGAAGGTGATTTACTGCTAATCAAGGAACCGGCTTTAATGATTACATGCGCATAACATCGCGCGTGATTAATCGTGCAGCCCTACTATGAACTAAACTGAGTGTGTCAGATAAGAGAGACAGACAAAATGTGTAGAGCAGTGGGTCCCGAGGACTGGAGTTGAGAACCACTGCTTTATACTAAGAGTAGGGTTAGGTTAGAAAAAAAGATTTTATCTACGGTGAATGGACTGCATTTAAACTAGGGCAAGCTTTAGATATCGTAACAGTGAAAAAACACAATGATTAGAAGATAAAAAATAATTAAACAAATCGACATGAACCTCACACATCATGTTTGGTTTTGTGGTTTGCGTCACCAAACAGTGATTAGACAACTTACGAGGAACAGATACTGTAGTCCGTATATGATGGAGTTAATCGTCAAGACCGGCTTCCAGTCTTCTCTGAAACATAAAGAGTCAAAGTGCCTTCACAATTACACTCATCATTCATCTGTTAAACACTCGGCAGCAAACAGCACTGCTCAGTCCCAGGACACGTCAAACACACACAACTGAATGTTAGAAGGTATTTTGGAAATAGAAAAGAAAATCATGTTTAAAAAAAAACATGTTTGAGACAAATTATTAAACAAAATCACTTCAATATTCACAAAACAGACATTATCATGACATTCAAAACCCGTAAAAATGAACGTAAAAAATGATTTCACAAAAGCGGACATTAGAAATAAAAGCGTTCTAGTATCGAGCAACAGAAACATGTATCAACATCTCTCTGTTTGTGTCATGCAGAATAAAGTATGACTTTACAGTATTTAATGAACATTTCTTATATTTTAACAGCCAATGCTAAAGATCTAACAGTGTCTGTGCTCATGTACAGTTCTGATCAGCTAGGATATGATAAACACAATACCTCAAAATATTTAGACAGACGTTTCCTTCGAGGTCGATGTTGGGGTGATAAACCATCGTTTCACATTTGACTTTTGGAGGGTCGTGAGGGTAACCCTGTTCGACCTGCAAGAGAGAGAGCATCTGAACTTCACACACGCTTTAATCATCATTAACAAGCTTTTAGAATTGCTGTTAGAAGGTAATTTGCAAGGACTAGTACCAGTTAGTTAGTTTCCGGTACGAGTATCTTCCTTTCAAGCAAAAATAAAGCAATAAAAACATGGAAGTGACTAAACATGTCAGCTCATCGTAAATACATTTGTAAATGGCAAATTAAAGAAATAAAGAAAGGTACTAAACAAACTGTAAAGGATTTAGAAGATAAAAAACTAGTTTAAGAAAATACAGCACAAGAAAAGTTTAAACCATTTGGATAATGAGTGAAAAATGTTACATTGATGACAGATAATTTCAGCAATTACAGATGTGTTTATCTGCTTGTGTGTGTTACAGGTGTGTTTATCTTCTCATGTGTGTAACAGATGTGCTCGTGTGTGCTACAGATGTGTTTATCTGCTCGTGTGTGTGTTACAGATGTGTTTATCTTCTCATGTGTGTAACAGATGTGTGTTACAGATGTGTTTATCTTCTCATGTGTGTAACAGATGTGTGTTACAGATGTGTTTATCTTCTCATGTGTGTTACAGGTGTGTGTTACAGATGTGTTTATCTGCTTGTGTGTGTTACAGGTGTGTGTTACAGATGTGTTTATCTGCTCGTGTGTGTTACAGATGCACTCGTGTGTTACAGATGTGTTTATCTTCTCATGTGTGTTACATATGTGCTTGTGTGTGTTACAGATGTGTTTATCTTCTTAGGTGTGTTACATATGTGCTCCGTGTGTGTTACAGATGTGCTTGTGACATGTGCTCATGTGTGTGTTACAGATGTGCTTGTGTGTGTTACAGATGTGTGTATCTTCTCATGTGTGTTACAGATGTGCTCGTGTGTGTTACAGATGTGTGTATCTTCTCATGTGTGTTACAGATGTGCTTGTGTGTGTTACAGATGTGCTCGTGTGTGTTACAGATGTGTGTTACAGAGGAGCTCGTGTGTGCGTTACAGATGTGCTCGTGTGTGTTACAGATGTGCTCATGTTGTACTGTGTGTTCCAGAAGGGTCTGCGTTTCTAGAGCCTCGTCGTCATCATGAGAAGTCATGTGTGTTACAGATGTGCTCGTGTGTGTTACAGATGTGTGTATCTTCTCATGTGTGTTACAGATGTGCTTGTGTGTGTTACAGATGTGCTCGTGTGTGTTACAGATGTGCTCGTGTGTGTTACAGATGTGTGTTACAGAGGAGCTCGTGTGTGCGTTACAGATGTGCTCGTGTGTGTTACAGATGTGCTCATGTTGTACTGTGTGTTCCAGAAGGGTCTGCGTTTCTAGAGCCTCGTCGTCATTATCTCCTCACCCTCACTGACACACACTGAGCTCAGATTTACCATATTCCAACACTGTAGGAACTTTCATTACGAGAACGATCAATCCTCCTCTATTTCCCAGAGTCTGACTAGCATCTGCGCTGTGAATCCTGGCTTTTAACTTCTTTAATTAAATAGTTTTTGCATAAAAGAACTGAAAATTAACATTCTAGTTCCCAAGAATGATATTATGTTACAGTGTAGAACTACTGATCTTCTAACCTTTATGTAAAGCTAGTATAAGGTTTTCATCTATAAAAGTCTAGCAGAGCTAACACTGCCTGAGCGCCACCGTCTGACTCGTGGAGGCTTTATTTAGTAAAGTGATCACGGATTTACTCAAGCTGCTGTTTACCTTAAAACTGAAGACAAATTTCCCACCTTTATAGAAACCCTATAAAAAAACAGAGAAAATGATAAATGTTTATTAAATTGATCAGGACAGTCAGCAGAATAATGTCATGTGCAAAAGTCTGTCATCATGAATGAATGTTTCCCTGCTGGAGAGCATTACTAATGCAGGTTTCATGCTCCGCTCATTAAATCACAGGTCCTCATGTGTGCCGCTAATGAACTTCCCAAGATGACAAACTTTCCGCATCATCATTTGAAATATCTCTGAAATATAGAACAAGCATAAACCGTGCTTTCCACCAGAGGCATGACGAAGGCAAACCTCGTCAGGCGAGATGATGAGCTTGAAGTTGAGCAGATCGTCCTGGTCGGGGAAAACGATCTCGACACGTCTTCGGCAGGTTCAGCTCGTTGATGTCTGACAGAGGGAGAACAGATGAGCTTTACTTTCTCACACACACAACAATTTAAGGGGTGATGAACTGAGAAATCTAATTTTCCTTGAGCTTTTGACATCTAAAAGGTCATCATATTATAAGAATATCCTGTAAGTTTCAGAACTGAAAACAACCTTGTTAGTCCAATAAAAGCTTTTATTGACACCAGCCTCAACAAACATCTCGTTTTTGAAAGTGTGGAAGTATGACGTCAAAGACGAAGAAACCCCACCCGCTCATCAACGCCTACTTCAACACGGCCGGTTTAGCCCCGCACACCGATTCACGCATTCACGCATAGGTAAACAAAAGCATACCTCCTGATGACACACCGAAGCGAGCTACCAGCAATAAACATTCCGTTGACAAAATGTTGTGTCGTGACTGGCTGTGGAAGAAGACAGTCGCTGCATAAGCTTCCTCTGGATTCCAATATTAGGAATGCCTGGTTAAAATTTGTTTTTAATGACGTTCCAGCAGATGAGTGTAAAACATTATCCGTATGTTCGTTTCATTTCACAGAGGATTGTTTTGTCAACAATTCAAGACTGGATTTGCAGACCGATTAAGAGAAAAGAATGGTGATGTGCCGTCTATATTGGATCTGACAGGAATTGTGCAACACACGGACTCTGGGTCGAACATGTATGGGCAATCCGGTTGCCATTGGACAACATTGGACGTTTTCCCCACGTGCACAGATGGGTGAGTTAAAGTCATAATATAAGAGAGAGAAATGAAGACGACACAGATATGCAGATATTTTGTGTATGACCTAGAAGTATTTATTCAGCGATCGGTGGTTAAAGTTACTCTGTGCGGAACATTGTTGTACAGAACATGATTAGTCTACGTTACCTTCTATATTGGATCCAACAGGAGTGGTGCAACACACTTATGTGAGTAATATTTTTATTTTAGAAATAATAATCTACTCGGCTAGCATTGCATTGTTACAGATTGTTTGATATCTAATAATTATGTGTATGTGTCTACAAGTATCCGTTGTATTCGAGGCATGGGCGTCAGTTTTGTCTGAAATGTGCTGGGGACAGAGACGTATTCGGATGGGCATTTTCAAAAGTGCTGGGTACAATGAAGCATTCATTCTTTTTCTCTTTCAAGTAGGTCATGTTTTGAAAGACGATGTGCTGTAGCTTCCTGATGTACATAAATAAAAATAAGCACAATGTCCTAGTATAGTGAGTATACACTGTATATACGCCCTTTATTGCATGTGTACAGTGATGGTCCAGAGGTAGATTTTTTGCCTAGCGTGTCGGGACTCGGGAGGTTCGAGGTTCTAATCCGCACTCGTATAGTTTTTTTTCCCCTCATCAAAACCAATAATGTTTATCAGTGGTTAAATTGATATAATATTTATCAGTGGTTGTATATGTTTTGATGAGGGAAAAAGATATATGAGAGCGGATTAGAACCCATGAGAAACAGGGACACGTTGGTTTTTGTGCATTTTGATTTGTGATTTCACCGCAACGGATTGAAGCGCGTTTCCGAGAGAAGACAACACATTTCAGTGCTAGATCGCCTGTTATTTAACAAACAAATGAAACGAATGCTGTTAACTGGAGATGTTTTATTTCTATTGGTACATCTGTGCCGCGAGATGTTTCAAAAGTGGTGGGGACAAAATCGACCCTGGCAAAAAGTGGTGGGGACATGTCCCACCCGTCCCTCCCGTAAATTACGCCTATGATTCGAGGTGCTGTTGGTTCATTGTCCTGCGATTCGGGATAGAACTCTGGGTCGAACATGTATGGGCGAATCATTCCGGTTGCCATTTTACAACAGTGGTTTTCAAAACAAACTCCCCCACGTGCACCGACCGAAAACAACGACAGAGTTGAAGCTCATTATAATATGCAAAACTGTTATCCACTCACAGCAGTGGGCGTTTACTTCCTAGTCTTCAATGCTAAACTCACATAAAATCCGACCATTTTTCAAGTAGGCTGAAAACTAGGGAAGAAAATAGCCCATAACTTAATGTTATAAACCTAATGTAACCATAAACATAATGTAAAAACCAAGCGAACGTCATAAGTTGACCTTAGACAACAAAACAAAAACATTTAAAATGCCAGGTCATGACCCCTTTCATGGAATTAATTCATTTCCACAGTTATGCTGATGACACTCAATTATATATTTCATAACGACCAGATGAAAACATCAACTCATCTAAATTGAGTGTCTTAAAGATATAAAATGCTGCATGAAGCATAATTTCCTGCTATTAAATTCGGTTAAAACGGAAGTATTACTTATTGGTCCAAAAACCTATCCACAAAACCTCTTACAATACAACTTTAATTTAGAAGGATGTCTTGTTACTTTATCCACTAAAGTAAAAGACCTGGGTGTTATACTAGACCGCAACTTGTCTTTCGAAAATTATATTTCATATGTTACCAGATCAGCCTTTTTCCACCTTAGAAACATTGCTAAGCTACGTAACATGCTATCTGTCTCTGATGCAGAAAAGTTAGTTCATGCATTCATGACCTCAAGACTAGATTACTGTAATGGTTTATTAGCCGGTTGTCCTGCATCCTCAATATACAAGCTACAGTTAGTACAAAATGCAGCTGCTGGAGTTCTTACTAGATCAAGAAAATATGATCATAACACCGATTCTATCATCTCTACACTGGTTAGGGCCCAAGCCCTGAAGGGGCGAAGGCCCTATTCAGGGCCCAAGCCCTGAAGGGGCGAAGGCCCTATTGTTTTCCTTCTGATTATTATTAGGGCCCAAGCCCTGAAAGGGCGCAGACCCCTATTGTTTTCCTTCAGATTATTTTTAGGGCCCAAGCCCTGAAAGGGCGAAGGCCCTATTGTTTTCCTTAGGATTATTTATTAGGGCCCAAGCCCTGAAAGGGCGCAGAGCCCTATTGTTTTCATTCCGATTATTAGGGCCCAAGCCCTGAAAGGCGCAGAGCCCTATTGTTTTCCTTCCGATTATTAGGGCCCAAGCCCTGAAAGGGCGCAGAGCCCTATTGTTTTCCTTCCGATTATTAGGGCCCAAGCCCTGAAAGGGCGCAGAGCCCTATTGTTTTCCTTCCGATTATTAGGGCCCAAGCCCTGAAAGGGCGCAGAGCCCTATTGTTTTCCTTCCGATTATTTTTTTTTTTTTTTATTTTTTTTTTTTTTTTTTTTTTTAGCGACTATTCGGGCACTTTTGGGGCCCTTAACATGCTCGAAAACTCTTGAAACTTTGCACACGGGTCAGAACCCGCGGCCATCAGAGCCGGGCTGAAGCTGGTACCCGGGCGTGGCAGGGCGGCTCGTCAGCGCCCCCTGGAATGGGGTCCGAACACCTGGTCCATAACTCAAACACACTTGCATGTAATAATATGAAACTCGGTACACATGTCGATAGCAGAATTTCATCTATACCTCGCGTTCTTGCTTTTTACCCCAGCCCAACAGGAAGTCGGCTATTGAGGTTTTTTGGTAAAACACACGCAATGAACTTTTAAATACTCCTCCTAGAGCTCTGATCCAAATTCGACGAAACTCGGTCAGCGTGAAGTCAAGACATTGAGGATGAAAGTTTGTGTGGGGATTTTTGATATTCTCGAACGGTTTGGCCGTGGCGAGGAAACGAAATTATGGCGAGAAACGTGAAACAGGAAGTGTGTCATAACTTCAGCATACATTAACTGATCTGGATGAAACTTCAGCAGTGCGTTCGCTGTAAGAGGACGATCACATGGATGTGACTATTGTGAGTCAAATTTATAGCGCCACCAACTGGCAGCAGGAAGTGTGTCACTTTCAAAATGCTTTGAAATCACCCTCTTATTTTTACCCGATTTGCTTCAAACTTCATCTGTATAATGTACATACACGGCAGATGAAGACCTATGAATGGATTCTTGATATCTTTGAAACTGTTGCCGTGGCGACGCATCAAACTTTACCATTCTTTTAGGATGCATTCTTTTAGGGATTCGAACATTTGTCCATAAATCAAACACACGTGCATGGATTAATATGAAACTCGGTACACTCATAGATCACATCAGGCCAAACAACTTTCGTGCTCTAAGTTTTACGACAGTTCAAACGGAAGTCGGGAATTATGTTTTTTTTTTTTTAAATAATTGTCCTAGAAAAACATCAAATTACAACCCATGCTGTTACCAATCACCACCAAACTCGGTGTGCATGAAGTCAAGACATTGAGGATGCTATATTCCGGACGGATTTTTGATATCTCGAACGGTTTGGCCGTGGCGGATTTTTTTGACTAAAAAAGGACACATAAAGTGTGTTATAACTTGGTTAGTTTTACTGACAGTTACAAAACTTGCCGTGTATATTGTTCTATTCAAGCCAAACAACTTTCTAATTAACAAAAATAAGCTCAAACCCACAGAAAGTCAGATATTGTAGTTTGAATATGATCATGCTCTTTCTAAACCTAGGCCTGTCACACAGTCTGTGTGTGTGTGTGTGTGTAGGGGGAGGGGGCTTAATCATTTCACTGTGTGTCTGGCCTGCTAAAGTAAATACATTTCTTAAGCCTGGTATTTTTTACATAAGTTTTTATTTTTATTTTTTTTATAAGTAAAGGCATATAACCTGTTCAATTGTAGTGCATTGACAATAGTTTTATATAATTAGTGTATTAATTAAATTAACTTGGTCCATAAATCAAAAAAGTAAGTAAATAAATCAAAAAGGAAGTGTGTTAAAACTTCTGCATACATTAACTGATCTTGATGAAACTTCAGCAGTGTGTTCGTTGTAAGAGGTCAGTCACATAGATGTGAGTCAAATATATAGCGCCACCAACTGGCAGCAGAAAGTGTTTCACTTTCAAAATGCTTTGAAATCGCACTCTTACTTTTACCCGATTTGCTTCAAATGTAAACACACGCCAGATGAAGAGCTGTGAAAGCATTATTCAATATCTAAGATAATGTTGCCATAGCAACGCATCAAACTTTAACATTCCTTTTTTTGATGATTTTGAGTCTCTTAGCGGCTTTTGGGCCCTTAACTCTCAGAGCAACGCAGTCGTCGACGATCCCCCACGTCACCTCCGATAAATGTTTACATAGCTCGATGACAGATTTATCGATTTTCTTAACTGTTTTTTCCAGCAGAAAGCTAACGAGCTAGCCATCACGGGGGTGCCTTTGGTTCCTTTCTTAAGCCTTTACAGAAGGTTTTCTATCCAGCCTGGAACTTGTACTTCCTTGTCAGAGGTTTTCAGCAATAATCCAAACGATTTCTGTCTCACTTTGATCTCTTGAAGTCCATGAATTCATACATATTCGTCACTTTTAGCTCGATGCTCAGCGGCCATTGTGAATATCACGTGATGTTTCACGTATGGTCTTTTAGATGTACAGGCTGATCCGTTGTAAACATTGCATGTGCGTCATGAGCGGCATGAACCAAGCGTTGGAGAGAGATGGAAGCGCAAGCAGACCCGCTGTCACAACGCGAATGCGCAAGAAATAGACGTAAATAAAGCGCTGGTCTTATTTTGGTGCATTGCATGATGATGGGATTTCAGGAGAACAGAGCTTTTTGACAGATGAGGAACGAGATTACCAGGATAGACCCAGCTGAAGTGCATTTATTTATTTACTGCAAAAAGTATTATAAATGTATTATAAAAGAATAAAAATAATATAATACATAAAATAATAAATAAAATAGAAATGCAAAACCAGTTCTCGTGTGATTGCTGAGAGGAACTGTTTTGAAGCTTGGCACCAGTGAATTTCACTGAGGCCCCGAAACGCCTGGACTTCTTTTCGGAAAAATGTCAATAGTTTCGGTTCTGTACAAGTTATAATGTTTATTCCTGTGCTACCATGACTCCAAAGACATGAACAAACTATTTTCCAGAGGAAATTTGCTTAGTTTTTATTTATTTGTGTGTGATTTCAATAAATATTCGACAAACACGCTTGCATGTAATAATATGAAACTCAGTACACATGTTGATCTCATCGTTTCATATATTCATATATTCTCCTCAAGCCGGACAACTTTCTAATTTACACTCATGAGCTAGGACCCACAGAAAGTCAGATATTTTGGTTTGAAAATGTTGAGTGTCTCTCTGAGCCTACACTTCTGTATGGCAAGCCCTTTTAACATTTAAAAGCTAAGTTTGACTATTCGTAATTAACATTGTAGATATCAACAACGTCTTTCTAGTCGTAATTACATTTTGGATAGTTTGTATTATCATTTAAGATATCTGTAACGTAATTGTGACTAGTCGAAACGACAGATAGAGTATGGCAAACCGTTTTAACATTTAATCATTTTAACCTACTAGTCTCTATTTTCATGCTACTAGTACTTATTTTTAGATACTAGTATCTATTCCATTAAGTACTAGTACTTATTCATTAGCTACTAGTGCTTATTCTTTAGATACTAGTGCCCTTTCTTTAGATACTAGTGTTTATTCTTTAGGTACTAGTACCTTTTAAAGATACTAGTACTTATTCATTAGACACTAGTCCTTATTTATTAGATACTAGTACTTATTCATTAGATGCTAGTCCTTATTCATTACATACCAATGCTTATTAATTAGTTACTAGTACTTATTCATTAGATACTAGTACCTATTAAATAGATACTAGTACTTATTCATTAGACACTAGTACTTATTTCAATGGTGACTAGTAACTATTCTTTTGTTACTAGTCACATTTTTCCATTGACTTCTATGGTGATCTGTCATTCAGATATCAACTATTCAGTTCTGACTAGTATGTTAGTATGTATTCCAATTGTGGAATACATACTAGTATGTATTCCAAAGCAGGGGTTACGTTTTTACACGTCGTGCAGAATAACCCTAAAGGCACCAAGGTGGCGGTGCCACCGGCTTTATATATATATATATATATATATATATATATATATATATATATATATATATATATATAAATATAGCTGCGAGCAGCGATGGAGGGCCAAAGCCGACGGTCCCGCCATCCCGGTGCCTTTGGGCACCGGGGTTGGACCGGTGCCACCGGCTTGGGCTACGCGTGTTGCTGTCTGCGCTATGTTATGTTTTATTTATTTTCTTTATTTTTTCTAGCGACTATTCGGGCACTTTTGGGGCCCTTAACATGCTCGAAAACTCTTGAAACTTTGCACACGGGTCAGAACCCAGCGGCCATCAGAGCCGGGCTGAAGCTGGTACCCGGGCGTGGCAGGGCGGCTCGTCAGCGCCCCCTGGAATGGGGTCCGAACACCTGGTCCATAACTCAAACACACTTGCATGTAATAATATGAAACTCGGTACACATGTCGATAGCAGAATTTCATCTATACCTCGCGTTCTTGCTTTTTACCCCAGCCCAACAGGAAGTCGGCTATTGAGGTTTTTTTGTAGAACACACGCAATGAACTTTTAAATACTCCTCCTAGAGCTCTGATCCAAATTCGACGAAACTCGATCAGCGTGAAGTCAAGACATTGAGGATGAAAGTTTGTGTGGGGATTTTTGATATCTCGAACGGTTTCAGCCGTGGCGGAGGAAACGAAACTATAGCGAGAAACGTGAAACAGGAAGTGTGTCATAACTTCAGCATACATTAACTGATCTGGATGAAACTTCAGCAGTGCGTTCGCTGTAAGAGGACGATCACATGGATGTGACTATTGTGAGTCAAAGTTATAGCGCCACCAACTGGCAGCAGGAAGTGTGTCACTTTCAAAATGCTTTGAAATCACCCTCTTATTTTTACCCGATTTGCTTCAAACTTCATCTGTATAATGTAAATACACGGCAGATGAAGACCTATGAATGGATTCTTGATATCTTTGAAACTGTTGCCGTGGCGACGCATCAAACTTTACCATTCTTTAGGATGCATTCTTTTAGGGATTCGAACATTTGTCCATAAATCAAACACACGTGCATGGATTAATATGAAACTCGGTACACTCATAGATCACATCAGGCCAAACAACTTTCGTGCTCTAAGTTTTACGACAGTTCGAACGGAAGTCGGGAATTATGTTTTTTTTTTTTAAATAATTGTCCTAGAAAAACATCAAATTACAACCCATGCTGTTACCAATCACCACCAAACTCGATGTGCATGAAGTCAAGACATTGAGGATGCTAAATTCCGGACGGATTTGTGATATCTCGAACGGTTTGGCCGTGGCGGATTTTTTTGACTAAAAAAGGACACATAAAGTGTGTTATAACTTGGTTAGTTTTACTGACAATTACAAAACTTGCCGTGTATATTGTTCTATTCAAGCCAAACAACTTTCTAATTAACAATAATAAGCTCAAACCCACAGAAAGTCAGATATTGTAGTTTGAATATGATCATGCTCTTTCTGAGCCTAGGCCTGTCACACAGTCTGTGTGTGTGTGTGATTTTGAGTCTCTTGACACACAGTCTCTGTGTGTGTGTGTAGGGGGAGGGGGCTTAATCATTTCACTGTGTGTCTGGCCTGCTAAAGTAAATACATTTCTTAAGCCTGGTATTTTTTAAATAAGTTTTTATTTTTATTTTTTTATAAGTAAAGGCATATAACCTGTTTAATTGTAGTGCATTGACAATAGTTTTATATAATTAGTGTATTAATTAAATTAACTTGGTCCATAAATCAAAAGAAGTAAATAAATCAAAAAGGAAGTGTGTTAAAACTTCTGCATACATTAACTGATCTTGATGAAACTTCAGCAGTGTGTTTCGTTGTAAGAGGCCGATCACATGGATGTGACTATTGTGAGTCGAAGGCTGCGTTTACACTTTGGCACGTAACATGCGGATACACCGTGAACTGATATCAGAGCAGATCGGATCATTGGCCCGTAGGGACATGGTGGGTTTAGCCGTTGGGTCACATTCACATAGCCTCTCTGGATAGAAGACGGGATCATGTTTTCCTGCATAATATTTTAAATTAGAATATGTTGCACGAACACCAGATTAAGAGGTAAAGATAGATGCAGATAAAACAATGTCCCAGTTGCTTTCACTCATTCGCTTTGCAATCTCCAGTAATTTAGATAGAAAAAAATGTGAGCGAAGTCATGCTTCCAGAGTTGATCATCCAAAAATAACTGGGTTGATCATGGAACAAAGCATGATAGTCATTCGATCATCTGGTTTTAAGGCTACAGCGTGCAATGAGCTCTTATCTGACAGAAATGGGAGATTGAGGTTAACGTGCAAAGACATTCGATGAAGGAAAACATTCAGACATTTAAAAAATCAAGATCGTCACCATTATCCTCTGGCAAAGCAGCATGCAGCTCTTATTTACGATCTCATGACTGACTGTTGAATGTACAGGCGATCGCCTCGATCCAGGGAGAGATGATCTGCACAATTAAAATGAAAAATGTGCACACCATAGCACAGTGTAGAGCCTGAAATGAACTGTTTTTAAAGATAAACGTTTCTTTGTAAAGATCAGAATAAGTTTTTTATTTCTTGTCTGAAACTGCGTCTGGCCATTATTTTCTCACAGCCACCGGGGAGACTGGGTGGGATTTAAATTTCGTCCACCTGTAGATGCAGCACGATGGCTGGATTGCGTTTACATTAGCATGAGATCCGATGGCAAAGCGTCCTCCTCGACTACCTCCGAAACCTGGACGTCGACCAATCGGATGACATTCCGATCAGAGCGCGTTTACACTTGTCTTTTCAATGTGTATGTGGACAACATCCGGATACAGGTCGCATGTTAATGCCAAGTGTAACGCAGCCAAATGTATAGCGCCACCAACTGGCAGCAGAAAGTGTTTCACTTTCAAAATGCTTTGAAATCACACTCTTACTTTTACCCGATTTGCTTCGAACTTCATCTGTATAATGTAAACACACGCCAGATGAAGAGCTGTGAAAGCATTATTCAATATCTAAGATAATGTTGCCATAGCAACGCATCAAACTTTAACATTCCTTTTTTTGATGATTTTGAGTCTCTTAGCGGCTTTTGGGGCCCTTAATGGGTTTGAAAACTCTTGAAACTTTGCACACAGGTCAGATCCCACAGCCATCAGAGCCGGGCTGAAGATGGTACCCGGGTGTGGCAAGGGGGCTAGACAGCGCCCCCTGGAACGGGGTCCAAAAACTTGGTCCATAAATCAAACACGCTTGCATGTAATAATATGAAACTCAGTACACATGTTGATCTCATCGTTTCATATATTCATATATTCTCCTCAAGCCGGACAACTTTCTAATTTACACTCATGAGCTAGGACCCACAGAAAGTCAGATATTTTGGTTTGAAAATGTTGAGTGTCTCTCTGAGCCTACACTTCTGTATGGCAAGCCCTTTTAACATTTAAAAGCTAAGTTTGACTATTCGTAATTAACATTGTAGATATCAACAACGTCTTTCTAGTCGTAATTACATTTTGGATAGTTTGTACTATCATTTAAGATATCTGTTCACGTGACTGTCGACTAGTGGAAAGCAGAACACAAGATAGAGGTGTGGCAAGGACCGTTTGAGCACTTTGAATATTTTAAGCCTGCCTAGTGTGTCTTGATGCGTAGTAATTACTATAAAACTTAATGGTACTACATAATCTATGCTCATACTCATCTAGTATTGATATCATTAGATAGTCATACCTATTAAATCAATACTCAGTACTTATTAATTCATAGACACTAGATACTTATTTTCAATGGTGACTAGTAACTATTCTTTTGTTACTAGTCACATTTTTCCAGTGACTTCTATGGTGATCTGTCATTCAGATATCAACTATTCAGTTCTGACTAGTATGTTAGTATGTATTCCAATTGTGGAATACATACTAGTATGTATTCCAAAGCAGGGGTTACGTTTTTGCACGTCGTACAGAATAACCCTAAAGGCACCAAGGTGGCGGGTGCCACCGGCTTTATGTGTGTGTGTGTGTGTGTGTGTGTGTGTGTGTGTGTGTGTGTGTGTGTGTGTGTATATATATATAAATATAGCTGCGAGCAGCGATGGAGGGCCAAAGCCGGCGGTACCGCCATCCCGCGTGCTAGGCACGGTGTTAGTGCACCAGGCGGCTGAAAGGTGCGCAGCCGTGCTGCTCCCCTGCCGAGCTATTACTTTCATCTATTATTTTTTTTTATTATTTTTTTTTTCTAGCGACTCTCGGGCACTTTTGGGGCCCTTAACATGCTCGAAAACTCTTGAAACTTTGCACACGGGTCAGAACCCAGCGGCCATCAGAGCCGGGCTGAAGCTGGTACCCGGGCGTGGCAGGGCGGCTCGTCAGCGCCCCCTGGAATGGGGTCCGAACACCTGGTCCATAACTCAAACACACTTGCATGTAATAATATGAAACTCGGTACACATGTCGATAGCAGAATTTCATCTATACCTCGCGTTCTTACTTTTTACCCAGCCCAACAGGAAGTCGGCTATTGAGGTTTTTTTGTAAAACACACGCAATGAACTTTTAAATACTCCTCCTAGAGCTCTGATCCAAATTCGACAAAACTCGGTCAGCGTGAAGTCAAGACATTGAGGATGAAAGTTTGTGTGGGGATTTTTGATATCTCGAACGGTTTGGCCGTGGCGAGGAAACGAAACTATGGCGAGAAACGTGAAACAGGAAGTGTGTCATAACTTCAGCATACATTAACTGATCTGGATGAAACTTCAGCAGTGCGTTCGCTGTAAGAGGACGATCACATGGATGTGACTATTGTGAGTCAAAGTTATAGCGCCACCAACTGGCAGCAGGAAGTGTGTCACTTTCAAAATGCTTTGAAATCACCCTCTTATTTTTTACCCGATTTGCTTCAAACTTCATCTGTATAATGTACATACACGGCAGATGAAGACCTATGAATGGATTCTTGATATCTTTGAAACTGTTGCCGTGGCGACGCATCAAACTTTACCATTCTTTTAGGATGCATTCTTTTAGGGATTCGAACATTTGTCCATAAATCAAACACACGTGCATGGATTAATATGAAACTCGGTACACTCATAGATCACATCAGGCCAAACAACTTTCGTGCTCTAAGTTTTACGACAGTTCAAACGGAAGTCGGGAATTATGTTTTTTTTTTTTAAATAATTGTCCTAGAAAAACATCAAATTACAACCCATGCTGTTACCAATCACCACCAAACTTGGATATGCATGAAGTCAAGACATTGAGGATGCTAAATTCCGGACGGATTTTTGATATCTCGAACGGTTTGGCCGTGGCGGATTTTTTTGACTAAAAAAGGACACATAAAGTGTGTTATAACTTGGTTAGTTTTACTGACAGTTACAAAACTTGCCGTGTATATTGTTCTATTCAAGCCAAACAACTTTCTAATTAACAATAATAAGCTCAAACCCACAGAAAGTCAGATATTGTAGTTTGAATATGATCATGCTCTTTCTAAACCTAGGCCTGTCACACAGTCTGTGTGTGTGTGTGTGTGTGTAGGGGGAGGGGGCTTAATCATTTCACTGTGTGTCTGGCCTGCTAAAGTAAATACATTTCTTAAGCCTGGTATTTTTTACATAAGTTTTTATTTTTATTTTTTTTATAAGTAAAGGCATATAACCTGTTTAATTGTAGTGCATTGACAATAGTTTTATATAATTAGTGTATTAATTAAATTAACTTGGTCCATAAATCAAAAAAGTAAGTAAATAAATCAAAAAGGAAGTGTGTTAAAACTTCTGCATACATTAACTGATCTTGATGAAACTTCAGCAGTGTGTTCGTTGTAAGAGGTCGATCACATAGATGTGAGTCAGAATATATAGCGCCACCAACTGGCAGCAGAAAGTGTTTCACTTTCAAAATGCTTTGAAATCGCACTCTTACTTTTACCCGATTTGCTTCAAATGTAAACACACGCCAGATGAAGAGCTGTGAAAGCATTATTCAATATCTAAGATAATGTTGCCATAGCAACGCATCAAACTTTAACATTCCTTTTTTTTGATGATTTTGAGTCTCTTATCTATGTATGTGTGTGGGCGTGTAGCTGCGGCGCCACGATGGAGGCGCTCGCTCGAGTCCAGCATCTGGGCACGTGCCAAGGGGTTGAGGCACCGGGGTTGCGGTGCCGGGCTTGGCCCGGCAGCTCACTACTCGCAGCTATATTTTTTTGTAGGCCCAAGCCCTGAAGGACGCAGGGCCCTATTGTTTTCCTTCCGGAGTATTATTTTTTTTTTTTTTTTTTTTTTTTTCTCTTTTCTAGCGACTACTCGGGCACTTTTGGGGCCCTTAACATGCTCGAAAACTCTTGAAACTTTGCACACGGGTCAGAACCCAGCGGCCATCAGAGCCGGGCTGAAGCTGGTACCCGGGCGTGGCAGGGCGGCTCGTCAGCGCCCCCTGGAATGGGGTCCGAACACCTGGTCCATAACTCAAACACACTTGCATGTAATAATATGAAACTCGGTACACATGTCGATAGCAGAATTTCATCTATACCTCGCGTTCTTGCTTTTACCCCAGCCCAACAGGAAGTCGGCTATTGAGGTTTTTTTGTAAAACACACGCAATGAACTTTTAAATACTCCTCCTAGAGCTCTGATCCAAATTCGACGAAACTCGGTCAGCGTGAAGTCAAGACATTGAGGATGAAAGTTTGTGTGGGGATTTTTGATATCTCGAACGGTTTGGCCGTGGCGAGGAAACGAAACTATGGCGAGAAACGTGAAACAGGAAGTGTGTCATAACTTCAGCATACATTAACTGATCTGGATGAAACTTCAGCAGTGCGTTCGCTGTAAGAGGACGATCACATGGATGTGACTATTGTGAGTCAAAGTTATAGCGCCACCAACTGGCAGCAGGAAGTGTGTCACTTTCAAAATGCTTTGAAATCACCCTCTTATTTTTACCCGATTTGCTTCAAACTTCATCTGTATAATGTACATACACGGCAGATGAAGACCTATGAATGGATTCTTGATATCTTTGAAACTGTTGCCGTGGCGACGCATCAAACTTTACCATTCTTTTAGGATGCATTCTTTTTAGGGATTCGAACATTTGTCCATAAATCAAACACACGTGCATGGATTAATATGAAACTCGGTACACTCATAGATCACATCAGGCCAAACAACTTTCGTGCTCTAAGTTTTACGACAGTTCGAAACGGAAGTCGGGAATTATGTTTTTTTTTTTAAATAATTGTCCTAGAAAAACATCAAATTACAACCCATGCTGTTACCAATCACCACCAAACTCGGTGTGCATGAAGTCAAGACATTGAGGATGCTATATTACCGGACGGATTTTTGATATCTCGAACGGTTTGGCCGTGGCGGATTTTTTTGACTAAAAAAGGACACATAAAGTGTGTTATAACTTGGTTAGTTTTACTGACAGTTACAAAACTTGCCGTGTATATTGTTCTATTCAAGCCAAACAACTTTCTAATTAACAATAATAAGCTCAAACCCACAGAAAGTCAGATATTGTAGTTTGAATATGATCATGCTCTTTCTAAACCTAGGCCTGTCACACAGTCTGTGTGTGTGTGTGTGTGTAGGGGGAGGGGGCTTAATCATTTCACTGTGTGTCTGGCCTGCTAAAGTAAATACATTTCTTAAGCCTGGTATTTTTTACATAAGTTTTTATTTTTATTTTTTTATAAGTAAAGGCATATAACCTGTTTAATTGTAGTGCATTGACAATAGTTTTATATAATTAGTGTATTAATTAAATTAACTTGGTCCATAAATCAAAAAAGTAAGTAAATAAATCAAAAAGGAAGTGTGTTAAAACTTCTGCATACATTAACTGATCTTGATGAAACTTCAGCAGTGTGTTCGTTGTAAGAGGTCGATCACATGAGATGTGAGTCAAATATATAGCGCCACCAACTGGCAGCAGAAAGTGTTTCACTTTCAAAATGCTTTGAAATCACACTCTTACTTTTACCCGATTTGCTTAGACTCATCTGTATAATGTAAACACACGCCAGATGAAGAGCTGTGAAAGCATTATTCAATATCTAAGATAATGTTGCCATAGCAACGCATCAAACTTTAACATTCCTTTTTTTTGATGATTTTGAGTCTCTTAGCGGCTTTTGGGGCCCTTAATGGGTTTGAAAACTCTTGAAACTTTGCACACAGGTCAGATCCCACAGCCATCAGAGCCGGGCTGAAGATGGTACCCGGGTGTGGCAAGGGGGCTAGACAGCGCCCCCTGGAACGGGGTCCAAAACTTGGTCCATAAATCAAACACGCTTGCATGTAATAATATGAAACTCAGTACACATGTTGATCTCATCGTTTCATATATTCATATATTCTCCTCAAGCCGGACAACTTTCTAATTTACACTCATGAGCTAGGACCCACAGAAAGTCAGATATTTTGGTTTGAAAATGTTGAGTGTCTCTCTGAGCCTACACTTCTGTATGGCAAGCCCTTTTAACATTTAAAAGCTAAGTTTGACTATTCGTAATTAACATTGTAGATATCAACAACGTCTTTCTAGTCGTAATTACATTTTGGATAGTTTGTATTATCATTTAAGATATCTGTAACGTAATTGTGACTAGTCGAAACGACAGATAGAGTATGGCAAGCCGTTTTAACATTTAATCATTTTAACCTACTAGTCTCTATTTTCATGCTACTAGTACTTATTTTTTAGATACTAGTATCTATTCCATTAAGTACTAGTACTTATTCATTAGCTACTAGTGCTTATTCTTTTAGATACTAGTGCCTTTTCTTTAGATACTAGTGTTTATTCTTTAGGTACTAGTACCTTTTTAAAGATACTAGTACTTATTCATTAGACACTAGTCCTTATTTATTAGATACTAGTACTTATTCATTAGATGCTAGTCCTTATTCATTACATACCAATGCTTATTAATTAGTTACTAGTACTTATTCATTAGATGCTAGTACCTATTAAATAGATACTAGTACTTATTCATTAGACACTAGTACTTATTTTCAATGGTGACTAGTAACTATTCTTTTGTTACTAGTCACATTTTTTCCAGTGACTTCTATGGTGATCTGTCATTCAGATATCAACTATTCAGTTCTGACTAGTATGTTTGTCATATGTCTCCAATGCAACACGTGCTAATGGTTCCAAACGCGTCCGCCATCACTTTTTTTTAGGCCCAAGCCCTGAAAGGCGCAGGTTCTGTCTATTTTTTTCGATTATTTCTTTTTTTATTTTTTTTTTTTCTTTTTCTAGCGACTATTCGGGCACTTTTGAGGCCCTTAACATGCTCGAAAACTCTTGAAACTTTGCACACGGGTCAGAACCCGCGGCCATCAGAGCCGGGCTGAAGCTGGTACCCGGGCGTGGCAGGGCGGCTCGTCAGCGCCCCCTGGAATGGGGTCCGAACACCTGGTCCATAACTCAAACACACTTGCATGTAATAATATGAAACTCGGTACACATGTCGATAGCAGAATTTCATCTATACCTCGCGTTCTTACTTTTACCCCAGCCCAACAGGAAGTTGGCTATTGAGGTTTTTTTGTAAAACACACGCAATGAACTTTTAAATACTCCTCCTAGAGCTCTGATCCAAATTCGACGAAACTCGGTCAGCGTGAAGTCAAGACATTGAGGATGAAAGTTTGTGTGGGGATTTTTGATATCTCGAACGGTTTGGCCGTGGCGAGGAAACGAAACTATGGCGAGAAACGTGAAACAGGAAGTGTGTCATAACTTCAGCATACATTAACTGATCTGGATGAAACTTCAGCAGTGCGTTCGCTGTAAGAGGACGATCACATGGATGTGACTATTGTGAGTCAAAGTTATAGCGCCACCAACTGGCAGCAGGAAGTGTGTCACTTTCAAAATGCTTTGAAATCACCCTCTTATTTTTACCCGATTTGCTTCAAACTTCATCTGTATAATGTACATACACGGCAGATGAAGACCTATGAATGGATTCTTGATATCTTTGAAACTGTTGCCGTGGCGACGCATCAAACTTTACCATTCTTTTAGGATGCATTCTTTTCGGGATTCGAACATTTGTCCATAAATCAAACACACGTGCATGGATTAATATGAAACTCGGTACACTCATAGATCACATCAGGCCAAACAACTTTCGTGCTCTAAGTTTTACGACAGTTCGAACGGAAGTCGGGAATTATGTTTTTTTTTTTTAAATAATTGTCCTAGAAAAACATCAAATTACAACCCATGCTGTTACCAATCACCACCAAACTCGGTGTGCATGAAGTCAAGACATTGAGGATGCTATATTACCGGACGGATTTTTGATATCTCGAACGGTTTGGCCGTGGCGGATTTTTTTGACTAAAAAAGGACACATATAGTGTGTTATAACTTGGTTAGTTTTACTGACAGTTACAAAACTTGCCGTGTATATTGTTCTATTCAAGCCAAACAACTTTCTAATTAACAATAATAAGCTCAAACCCACAGAAAGTCAGATATTGTAGTTTGAATATGATCATGCTCTTTCTAAACCTAGGCCTGTCACACAGTCTGTGTGTGTGTGTGTGTGTAGGGGGAGGGGGCTTAATCATTTCACTGTGTGTCTGGCCTGCTAAAGTAAATACATTTCTTAAGCCTGGTATTTTTTACATAAGTTTTTATTTTTATTTTTTTTATAAGTAAAGGCATATAACCTGTTTAATTGTAGTGCATTGACAATAGTTTTATATAATTAGTGTATTAATTAAATTAACTTGGTCCATAAATCAAAAAAGTAAGTAAATAAATCAAAAAGGAAGTGTGTTAAAACTTCTGCATACATTAACTGATCTTGATGAAACTTCAGCAGTGTGTTCGTTGTAAGAGGTCGATCACATAGATGTGAGTCAAATATATAGCGCCACCAACTGGCAGCAGAAAGTGTTTCACTTTCAAAATGCTTTGAAATCGCACTCTTACTTTTACCCGATTTGCTTCAAATGTAAACACACGCCAGATGAAGAGCTGTGAAAGCATTATTCAATATCTAAGATAATGTTGCCATAGCAACGCATCAAACTTTAACATTCCTTTTTTTTGATGATTTTGAGTCTCTTAGCGGCTTTTGGGGCCCTTAATGGGTTTGAAAACTCTTGAAACTTTGCACACAGGTCAGATCCCACAGCCATCAGAGCCGGGCTGAAGATGGTACCCGGGTGTGGCAAGGGGGCTAGACAGCGCCCCCTGGAACGGGGTCCAAAAACTTGGTCCATAAATCAAACACGCTTGCATGTAATAATATGAAACTCAGTACACATGTTGATCTCATCGTTTCATATATTCATATATTCTCCTCAAGCCGGACAACTTTCTAATTTACACTCATGAGCTAGGACCCACAGAAAGTCAGATATTTTGGTTTGAAAATGTTGAGTGTCTCTCTGAGCCTACACTTCTGTATGGCAAGCCCTTTTAACATTTAAAAGCTAAGTTTGACTATTCGTAATTAACATTGTAGATATCAACAACGTCTTTCTAGTCGTAATTACATTTTGGATAGTTTGTATTATCATTTAAGATATCTGTAACGTAATTGTGACTAGTCGAAACGACAGATAGAGTATGGCAAACCGTTTTAACATTTAATCATTTTAACCTACTAGTCTCTATTTTCATGCTACTAGTACTTATTTTTTAGATACTAGTATCTATTCCATTAAGTACTAGTACTTATTCATTAGCTACTAGTGCTTATTCTTTAGATACTAGTGCCTTTTCTTTAGATACTAGTGTTTATTCTTTAGGTACTAGTACCTTTTTAAAGATACTAGTACTTATTCATTAGAAACTAGTCCTTATTTATTAGATACTAGTACTTATTCATTAGATGCTAGTCCTTATTCATTACATACCAATGCTTATTAATTAGTTACTAGTACTTATTCATTAGATACTAGTACCTATTAAATAGATACTAGTACTTATTCATTAGACACTAGTACTTATTTCAATGGTGACTAGTAACTATTCTTTTGTTACTAGTCACATTTTTCCATTGACTTCTATGGTGATCTGTCATTCAGATATCAACTATTCAGTTCTGACTAGTATGTTAGTATGTATTCCAATTGTGGAATACATACTAGTATGTATTCCAAAGCAGGGGTTACGTTTTTGCACGTCGTGCAGAATAACCCTAAAGGCACCAAGGTGGCGGTGCCACCGGCTTTATATATATATATATATATATATATATATATAATATAGCTGCGAGCAGCGATGGAGGGCCAAAGCCGGCGGTACCGCCATCCCGGTGCCTTAGGTAACTAAAGGCACCGGGATTGCGGTGCCACCGGCTTGGGCCCGCAGTCGCTGCTCGCAGCTATATTTATTATTTTTTTTTTTTTCTTTTTCTAGCGACTATTCGGGCACTTTTGGGGCCCTTAACATGCTCGAAAACTCTTGAAACTTTGCACACGGGTCAGAACCCGGCCATCAGAGCCGGGCTGAAGCTGGTACCCGGGCGTGGCAGGGCGGCTCGTCAGCGCCCCCTGGAATGGGGTCCGAACACCTGGTCCATAACTCAAACACACTTGCATGTAATAATATGAAACTCGGTACACATGTCGATAGCAGAATTTCATCTATACCTCGCGTTCTTGCTTTTACCCCAGCCCAACAGGAAGTCGGCTATTGAGGTTTTTTTGTAAAACACACGCAATGAACTTTTAAATACTCCTCCTAGAGCTCTGATCCAAATTCGACGAAACTCGGTCAGCTAGAAGTCAAGACATTGAGGATGAAAGTTTGTGTGGGGATTTTTGATATCTCGAACGGTTTGGCCGTGGCGAGGAAACGAAACTATGGCGAGAAACGTGAAACAGGAAGTGTGTCATAACTTCAGCATACATTAACTGATCTGGATGAAACTTCAGCAGTGCGTTCGCTGTAAGAGGACGATCACATGGATGTGACTATTGTGAGTCAAAGTTATAGCGCCACCAACTGGCAGCAGGAAGTGTGTCACTTTCAAAATGCTTTGAAATCACCCTCTTATTTTTTACCCGATTTGCTTCAAACTTCATCTGTATAATGTACATACACGGCAGATGAAGACCTATGAATGGATTCTTGATATCTTTGAAACTGTTGCCGTGGCGACGCATCAAACTTTACCATTCTTTTAGGATGCATTCTTTTAGGGATTCGAACATTTGTCCATAAATCAAACACACGTGCATGGATTAATATGAAACTCGGTACACTCATAGATCACATCAGGCCAAACAACTTTCGTGCTCTAAGTTTTACGACAGTTCGAACGGAAGTCGGGAATTATGTTTTTTTTTTTTTAAATAATTGTCCTAGAAAAACATCAAATTACAACCCATGCTGTTACCAATCACCACCAAACTCGGTATGCATGAAGTCAAGACATTGAGGATGCTATATTCCGGACGGATTTTTGATATCTCGAACGGTTTGGCCGTGGCGGATTTTTTTGACTAAAAAAGGACACATAAAGTGTGTTATAACTTGGTTAGTTTTACTGACAGTTACAAAACTTGCCGTGTATATTGTTCTATTCAAGCCAAACAACTTTCTAATTAACAATAATAAGCTCAAACCCACAGAAAGTCAGATATTGTAGTTTGAATATGATCATGCTCTTTCTGAGCCTAGGCCTGTCACACAGTCTGTGTGTGTGTGTGATTGAGTCTTTTGACACACAGTCTCTGTGTGTGTGTGTAGGGGGAGGGGGCTTAATAATTTCACTGTGTGTCTGGCCTGCTAAAGTAAATACATTTCTTAAGCCTGGTATTTTTTAAATAAGTTTTTGTTTTTATTTTTTTATAAGTAAAGACATATAACCTGTTTAATTGTAGTGCATTGACAATAGTTTTATATAATTAGTGTATTAATTAAATTAACTTGGTCCATAAATCAAAAAGGAAGTGTGTTAAAACTTCTGCATACATTAACTGATCTTGATGAAACTTCAGCAGTGTGTTCGTTGTAAGAGGCCGATCACATGGATGTGACTATTGTGAGTCAAATATATAGCGCCACCAACTGGCAGCAGAAAGTGTTTCACTTGCAAAATGCTTTGAAATCACACTCTTACTTTTACCCGATTTGCTTCAAACTTCATCTGTATAATGTAAACACACGCCAGATGAAGAGCTGTGAAAGCATTATTCAATATCTAAGATAATGTTGCCATAGCAACGCATCAAACTTTAACATTCCTTTTTTTGATGATTTTGAGTCTCTTAGCGGCTTTTGGGGCCCTTAATGGGTTTGAAAACTCTTGAAACTTTGCACACAGGTCAGATCCCACAGCCATCAGAGCCGGGAAGATGGTACCCGGGTGTGGCAAGGGGGCTAGAGCAGCGCCCCCTGGAACGGGGTCCAAAAACTTGGTCCATAAATCAAACACGCTTGCATGTAATAATATGAAACTCAGTACACATGTTGATCTCATCGTTTCATATATTCATATATTCTCCTCAAGCCGGACAACTTTCTAATTTACACTCATGAGCTAGGACCCACAGAAAGTCAGATATTTTGGTTTGAAAATGTTGAGTGTCTCTCTGAGCCTACACTTCTGTATGGCAAGCCCTTTTAACATTTAAAAGCTAAGTTTGACTATTCGTAATTAACATTGTAGATATCAACAACGTCTTTCTAGTCGTAATTACATTTTGGATAGTTTGTATTATCATTTAAGATATCTGTAACGTAATTGTGACTAGTTCGAAACGACAGATAGAGTATGGCAAGCCGTTTTAACATTTAATCATTTTAACCTACTAGTCTCTATTTTCATGCTACTAGTACTTATTTTTAGATACTAGTATCTATTCCATTAAGTACTAGTACTTATTCATTAGCTACTAGTGCTTATTCTTTAGATACTAGTGCCTTTTCTTTAGATACTAGTGTTTATTCTTTAGGTACTAGTACCTTTTTAAAGATACTAGTACTTATTCATTAGACACTAGTCCTTATTTATTAGATACTAGTACTTATTCATTAGATGCTAGTCCTTATTCATTACATACCAATGCTTATTAATTAGTTACTAGTACTTATTCATTAGATGCTAGTACCTATTAAATAGATACTAGTACTTATTCATTAGACACTAGTACTTATTTCAATGGTGACTAGTAACTATTCTTTTGTTACTAGTCACATTTTTTCCAGTGACTTCTATGGTGATCTGTCATTCAGATATCAACTATTCAGTTCTGACTAGTATGTTAGTATGTATTCCAATTGTGGAATACATACTAGTATGTATTCCAAAGCAGGGGTTACGTTTTTGCACGTCGTGCAGAATAACCCTAAAGGCACCAAGGTGGCGGTGCCACCGGCTTTATATATATATATATATATATATATATATATATATATATATATATATAAATATAGCTGCGAGCAGCGACGGAGGGCCCAAGCCGGCGGTCCCGCCATCCCGGTGCCCAAGGGCGCGAGAGTCCCTATTGGCTGGTGTCCTGCCGATTATTTGTTTTTATTTTTATTTTTTTTTTTTTTTTTTTTTTCTAGCGACTATTCGGGCACTTTTGGGGCCCTTAACATGCTCGAAAACTCTTGAAACTTTGCACACGGGTCAGAACCCGCGGCCATCAGAGCCGGGCTGAAGCTGGTACCCGGGCGTGGCAGGCGGCTCGTCAGCGCCCCCTGGAATGGGGTCCGAACACCTGGTCCATAACTCAAACACACTTGCATGTAATAATATGAAACTCGGTACACATGTCGATAGCAGAATTTCATCTATACCTCGCGTTCTTGCTTTTTACCCCAGCCCAACAGGAAGTCGGCTATTGAGGTTTTTTTGTAAAACACACGCAATGAACTTTTAAATACTCCTCCTAGAGCTCTGATCCAAATTCGACGAAACTCGGTCAGCGTGAAGTCAAGACATTGAGGATGAAAGTTTGTGTGGGGATTTTTGATATCTCGAACGGTTTGGCCGTGGCAGGAAACGAAACTATGGCGAGAAACGTGAAACAGGAAGTGTGTCATAACTTCAGCATACATTAACTGATCTGGATGAAACTTCAGCAGTGCGTTCGCTGTAAGAGGACGATCACATGGATGTGACTATTGTGAGTCAAAGTTATAGCGCCACCAACTGGCAGCAGGAAGTGTGTCACTTTCAAAATGCTTTGAAATCACCCTCTTATTTTTACCCGATTTGCTTCAAACTTCATCTGTATAATGTACATACACGGCAGATGAAGACCTATGAATGGATTCTTGATATCTTTGAAACTGTTGCCGTGGCGACGCATCAAACTTTACCATTCTTTTAGGATGCATTCTTTTAGGGATTCGAACATTTGTCCATAAATCAAACACACGTGCATGGATTAATATGAAACTCGGTACACTCATAGATCACATCAGGCCAAACAACTTTCGTGCTCTAAGTTTTACGACAGTTCGAACGGAAGTCGGGAATTATGTTTTTTTTTTTTAAATAATTGTCCTAGAAAAACATCAAATTACAACCCATGCTGTTACCAATCACCACCAAACTCGATATGCATGAAGTCAAGACATTGAGGATGCTATATTCCGGACGGATTTTTGATATCTCGAACGGTTTGGCCGTGGCGGATTTTTTGACTAAAAAAGGACACATATAGTGTGTTATAACTTGGTTAGTTTTACTGACAGTTACAAAACTTGCCGTGTATATTGTTCTATTCAAGCCAAACAACTTTCTAATTAACAATAATAAGCTCAAACCCACAGAAAGTCAGATATTGTAGTTTGAATATGATCATGCTCTTTCTAAACCTAGGCCTGTCACACAGTCTGTGTGTGTGTGTGTGTGTAGGGGGAGGGGGCTTAATCATTTCACTGTGTGTCTGGCCTGCTAAAGTAAATACATTTCTTAAGCCTGGTATTTTTTACATAAGTTTTTATTTTTATTTTTTTTATAAGTAAAGGCATATAACCTGTTTAATTGTAGTGCATTGACAATAGTTTTATATAATTAGTGTATTAATTAAATTAACTTGGTCCATAAATCAAAAAAGTAAGTAAATAAATCAAAAAGGAAGTGTGTTAAAACTTCTGCATACATTAACTGATCTTGATGAAACTTCAGCAGTGTGTTCGTTGTAAGAGGTCGATCACATAGATGTGAGTCAAATATATAGCGCCACCAACTGGCAGCAGAAAGTGTTTCACTTTCAAAATGCTTTGAAATCGCACTCTTACTTTTACCCGATTTGCTTCAAATGTAAACACACGCCAGATGAAGAGCTGTGAAAGCATTATTCAATATCTAAGATAATGTTGCCATAGCAACGCATCAAACTTTAACATTCCTTTTTTTGATGATTTTGAGTCTCTTAGCGGCTTTTGGGGCCCTTAATGGGTTTGAAAACTCTTGAAACTTTGCACACAGGTCAGATCCCACAGCCATCAGAGCCGGGCTGAAGATGGTACCCGGGTGTGGCAAGGGGGCTAGACAGCGCCCTGGAACGGGGTCCAAAACTTGGTCCATAAATCAAACACGCTTGCATGTAATAATATGAAACTCAGTACACATGTTGATCTCATCGTTTCATATATTCATATATTCTCCTCAAGCCGGACAACTTTCTAATTTACACTCATGAGCTAGGACCCACAGAAAGTCAGATATTTTGGTTTGAAAATGTTGAGTGTCTCTCTGAGCCTACACTTCTGTATGGCAAGCCCTTTTAACATTTAAAAGCTAAGTTTGACTATTCGTAATTAACATTGTAGATATCAACAACGTCTTTCTAGTCGTAATTACATTTTGGATAGTTTGTATTATCATTTAAGATATCTGTAACGTAATTGTGACTAGTCGAAACGACAGATAGAGTATGGCAAACCGTTTTAACATTTAATCATTTTAACCTACTAGTCTCTATTTTCATGCTACTAGTACTTATTTTTTAGATACTAGTATCTATTCCATTAAGTACTAGTACTTATTCATTAGCTACTAGTGCTTATTCTTTAGATACTAGTGCCTTTTCTTTAGATACTAGTGTTTATTCTTTAGGTACTAGTACCTTTTTAAAGATACTAGTACTTATTCATTAGAAACTAGTCCTTATTTATTAGATACTAGTACTTATTCATTAGATGCTAGTCCTTATTCATTACATACCAATGCTTATTAATTAGTTACTAGTACTTATTCATTAGATACTAGTACCTATTAAATGAGATACTAGTACTTATTCATTAGACACTAGTACTTATTTCAATGGTGACTAGTAACTATTCTTTTGTTACTAGTCACATTTTTTCCATTGACTTCTATGGTGATCTGTCATTCAGATATCAACTATTCAGTTCTGACTAGTATGTTAGTATGTATTCCAATTGTGGAATACATACTAGTATGTATTCCAAAGCAGGGGTTACGTTTTTGCACGTCGTGCAGAATAACCCTAAAGGCACCAAGGTGGCGGTGCCACCGGCTTTATATATATATATATACATATATATATATATATATATATATATATATATATATATATATAAATATAGCTGCGAGCCAGCGATGGAGGGCCAAAGCCGGCGGTACCGCCATCCCGGTGCCTTAGGTAACTAAAGGCACCGGGATTGCGGTGCCACCGGCTTGGGCCCGCGATCGCTGCTCGCAGCTATATTTATTTTTCTTTTTTTTTCTAGCGACTACTCGGGCACTTTTGGGGCCCTTAACATGCTCGAAAACTCTTGAAACTTTGCACACGGGTCAGAACCCGCGGCCATCAGAGCCGGGCTGAAGCTGGTACCCGGGCGTGGCAGGGCGGCTCGTCAGCGCCCCCTGGAATGGGGTCCGAACACCTGGTCCATAACTCAAACACACTTGCATGTAATAATATGAAACTCGGTACACATGTCGATAGCAGAATTTCATCTATACCTCGCGTTCTTGCTTTTTACCCCAGCCCAACAGGAAGTCGGCTATTGAGGTTTTTTTGTAAAACACACGCAATGAACTTTTAAATACTCCTCCTAGAGCTCTGATCCAAATTCGACGAAACTCGGTCAGCTAGAAGTCAAGACATTGAGGATGAAAGTTTGTGTGGGGATTTTTGATATCTCGAACGGTTTGGCCGTGGCGAGGAAACGAAACTATGGCGAGAAACGTGAAACAGGAAGTGTGTCATAACTTCAGCATACATTAACTGATCTGGATGAAACTTCAGCAGTGCGTTCGCTGTAAGAGGACGATCACATGGATGTGACTATTGTGAGTCAAAGTTATAGCGCCACCAACTGGCAGCAGGAAGTGTGTCACTTTCAAAATGCTTTGAAATCACCCTCTTATTTTTACCCGATTTGCTTCAAACTTCATCTGTATAATGTACATACACGGCAGATGAAGACCTATGAATGGATTCTTGATATCTTTGAAACTGTTGCCGTGGCGACGCATCAAACTTTACCATTCTTTTAGGATGCATTCTTTTAGGGATTCGAACATTTTGTCCATAAATCAAACACACGTGCATGGATTAATATGAAACTCGGTACACTCATAGATCACATCAGGCCAAACAACTTTCGTGCTCTAAGTTTTACGACAGTTCGAACGGAAGTCGGGAATTATGTTTTTTTTTTTTAAATAATTGTCCTAGAAAAACATCAAATTACAACCCATGCTGTTACCAATCACCACCAAACTCGGTGTGCATGAAGTCAAGACATTGAGGATGCTATATTCCGGACGGATTTTTGATATCTTGAACGGTTTGGCCGTGGCGGATTTTTTTGACTAAAAAAGGACACATAAAGTGTGTTATAACTTGGTTAGTTTTACTGACAGTTACAAAACTTGCCGTGTATATTGTTCTATTCAAGCCAAACAACTTTCTAATTAACAATAATAAGCTCAAACCCACAGAAAGTCAGATATTGTAGTTTGAATATGATCATGCTCTTTCTGAGCCTAGGCCTGTCACACAGTCTGTGTGTGTGTGTGATTGAGTCTTTTGACACACAGTCTCTGTGTGTGTGTGTAGGGGGAGGGGGCTTAATAATTTCACTGTGTGTCTGGCCTGCTAAAGTAAATACATTTCTTAAGCCTGGTATTTTTTAAATAAGTTTTTGTTTTTATTTTTTTATAAGTAAAGACATATAACCTGTTTAATTGTAGTGCATTGACAATAGTTTTATATAATTAGTGTATTAATTAAATTAACTTGGTCCATAAATCAAAAAGGAAGTGTGTTAAAACTTCTGCATACATTAACTGATCTTGATGAAACTTCAGCAGTGTGTTCGTTGTAAGAGGCCGATCACATGGATGTGACTATTGTGAGTCAAATATATAGCGCCACCAACTGGCAGCAGAAAGTGTTTCACTTGCAAAATGCTTTGAAATCACACTCTTACTTTTACCCGATTTGCTTCAAACTTCATCTGTATAATGTAAACACACGCCAGATGAAGAGCTGTGAAAGCATTATTCAATATCTAAGATAATGTTGCCATAGCAACGCATCAAACTTTAACATTCCTTTTTTTTGATGATTTTGAGTCTCTTAGCGGCTTTTGGGGCCCTTAATGGGTTTGAAAACTCTTGAAACTTTGCACACAGGTCAGATCCCACAGCCATCAGAGCCGGGAAGATGGTACCCGGGTGTGGCAAGGGGGCTAGACAGCGCCCCCTGGAACGGGGTCCAAAAACTTGGTCCATAAATCAAACACGCTTGCATGTAATAATATGAAACTCAGTACACATGTTGATCTCATCGTTTCATATATTCATATATTCTCCTCAAGCCGGACAACTTTCTAATTTACACTCATGAGCTAGGACCCACAGAAAGTCAGATATTTTGGTTTGAAAATGTTGAGTGTCTCTCTGAGCCTACACTTCTGTATGGCAAGCCCTTTTAACATTTAAAAGCTAAGTTTGACTATTCGTAATTAACATTGTAGATATCAACAACGTCTTTCTAGTCGTAATTACATTTTGGATAGTTTGTATTATCATTTAAGATATCTGTAACGTAATTGTGACTAGTCGAAACGACAGATAGAGTATGGCAAGCCGTTTTAACATTTAATCATTTTAACCTACTAGTCTCTATTTTCATGCTACTAGTACTTATTTTTTAGATACTAGTATCTATTCCATTAAGTACTAGTACTTATTCATTAGCTACTAGTGCTTATTCTTTAGATACTAGTGCCTTTTCTTTAGATACTAGTGTTTATTCTTTAGGTACTAGTACCTTTTTAAAGATACTAGTACTTATTCATTAGACACTAGTCCTTATTTATTAGATACTAGTACTTATTCATTAGATGCTAGTCCTTATTCATTACATACCAATGCTTATTAATTAGTTACTAGTACTTATTCATTAGATGCTAGTACCTATTAAATAGATACTAGTACTTATTCATTAGACACTAGTACTTATTTCAATGGTGACTAGTAACTATTCTTTTGTTACTAGTCACATTTTTTCCAGTGACTTCTATGGTGATCTGTCATTCAGATATCAACTATTCAGTTCTGACTAGTATGTTAGTATGTATTCCAATTGTGGAATACATACTAGTATGTATTCCAAAAGCAGGGGTTACGTTTTTGCACGTCGTGCAGAATAACCCTAAAGGCACCAAGGTGGCGGTGCCACCGGCTCTCACACACACACACACACCACAAATATAGCTGCGAGCAGCGACTGGAGGGCCAAAGCCGGCGGTACCGCCATCCCGGTGCCTTTAGGCACCGGGGTTGCGGTGCCACCGGCTTGGGCCCGCGATCGCTGCTCGCAGCTATATTTTTTTTTTATTTTTCTAGCGACTATTCGGGCACTTTTGGGGCCCTTAACATGCTCGAAAACTCTTGAAAACTTTGCACACGGGTCAGAACCGCCGGCCATCAGAGCCGGGCTGAAGCTGGTACCCGGGCGTGGCAGGGCGGCTCGTCAGCGCCCCCTGGAATGGGGTCCGAACACCTGGTCCATAACTCAAACACACTTGCATGTAATAATATGAAACTCGGTACACATGTCGATAGCAGAATTTCATCTATACCTCGCGTTCTTACTTTTTACCCCAGCCCAACAGGAAGTCGGCTATTGAGGTTTTTTTGTAAAACACACGCAATGAACTTTTAAATACTCCTCCTAGAGCTCTGATCCAAATTCGACGAAACTCGGTCAGCGTGAAGTCAAGACATTGAGGATGAAAGTTTGCGTGGGGATTTTTGATATTCTCGAACGGTTTGGCCGTGGCGGGGAAACGAAACTATGGCGAGAAACGTGAAACAGGAAGTGTGTCATAACTTCAGCATACATTAACTGATCTGGATGAAACTTCAGCAGTGCGTTCGCTGTAAGAGGACGATCACATGGATGTGACTATTGTGAGTCAGAAGTTATAGCGCCACCAACTGGCAGCAGGAAGTGTGTCACTTTCAAAATGCTTTGAAATCACCCTCTTATTTTTACCCGATTTGCTTCAAACTTCATCTGTATAATGTAAATACACGGCAGATGAAGACCTATGAATGGATTCTTGATATCTTTGAAACTGTTGCCGTGGCGACGCATCAAACTTTACCATTCTTTTAGGATGCATTCTTTCAGGGATTCGAACATTTGTCCATAAATCAAACACACGTGCATGGATTAATATGAAACTCGGTACACTCATAGATCACATCAGGCCAAACAACTTTCGTGCTCTAAGTTTTACGACAGTTCAAACGGAAGTCGGGAATTATGTTTTTTTTTTTTTTAAATAAATGTCCTAGAAAAACATCAAATTACAACCCATGCTGTTACCAATCACCACCAAACTCGGTGTGCATGAAGTCAAGACATTGAGGATGCTAAATTCCGGACGGATTTGTGATATCTCGAACGGTTTGGCCGTGGCGGATTTTTTTGACTAAAAAAGGACACATAAAGTGTGTTATAACTTGGTTAGTTTTACTGACAGTTACAAAACTTGCCGTGTATATTGTTCTATTCAAGCCAAACAACTTTCTAATTAACAATAATAAGCTCAAACCCACAGAAAGTCAGATATTGTAGTTTGAATATGATCATGCTCTTTCTGAGCCTAGGCCTGTCACACAGTCTGTGTGTGTGTGTGTGTGTGTGTGTGTAGGGGGAGGGGGCTTAATCATTTCACTGTGTGTCTGGCCTGCTAAAGTAAATACATTTCTTAAGCCTGGTATTTTTTAAATAAGTTTTTATTTTTATTTTTTTATAAGTAAAGGCATATAACCTGTTTAATTGTAGTGCATTGACAATAGTTTTATATAATTAGTGTATTAATTAAATTAACTTGGTCCATAAATCAAAAAAGTAAGTAAATAAATCAAAAAGGAAGTGTGTTAAAACTTCTGCATACATTAACTGATCTTGATGAAACTTCAGCAGTGTGTTCGTTGTAAGAGGCCGATCACATGGATGTGACTATTGTGAGTCAAAGGCTGCGTTTACACTTGGCATTAACATGCGATCACCGTGATCTGATCAAGCAGATCGGATCATTAGCCAATCAGGACATGGTGAGTTTACATTTGGTCACATTAAGTAGCCTCTGTATCTGGATAGAAGAGCGGATTTCTGTTTCCTGCATAATATTTAAATTAGATATGTTGCACGACACCAGATTAAGAGTAAAAATGATGCAAATAAAACAATGTCCCAGTTGCTTTCACTCATTCGCTTTGCAATCTCCAGTAATTAGATAAAAAAAATGTTAACGAAGTTATACTTCCAGAGTTGATCATACAAAAATAACTGGGTTGATCATAAAACAAGTCATATCATCGATCATCTGGTTTTAAGGTTATAGCGTGCAATGACTATATTGACAGAAATGGGAGATTGGTTAACATGCAAAGACATTCAATAAAAACATTCAACATTTAAAAAATCAGATTGCGATTATTCCTCTGGCAAAGCAGCATGCAGCTCTTATTTAAGATCTCATGACTGACTGTGAATGTACAGGCGATCGCCTCGTTCAGATAATGTTGCACAATTAAAATGAAAAATGACACACATAGTATCATGTAAGCCTAAATTAACTGTTTTAAAGATAAACGTTTATTGTAAGATTCAAATAAGTTTTTATTTCTTGTCTAAACTGCGTCTGGCCATTATTTTTCTCACAGCCACGCGGGGAGACTGGGTGGGATTTAAATTACGTCCACCTGTGAATGCAGACACGATGGCTGGATTGCGTTTACATTACACTGAGATCCGATCACAAAGCGTCCTCGACTACCTCCGAACCTGGACACGCCGATCGGATAACATTCCGATCAGAAGCGCGTTTACACTTGTCTTTTCAATGTGTATGTGGACAACATCCGGATACAGGTCGCATATTAATGCCAAGTGTAAACGCAGCCAAATATATAGCGCCACCAACTGGCAGCAGAAAGTGTTTCACTTTCAAAATGCTTTGAAATCACACTCTTACTTTTACCCGATTTGCTTCAAACTTCATCTGTATAATGTAAACACACGCCAGATGAAGAGCTGTGAAAGCATTATTCAATATCTAAGATAATGTTGCCATAGCAACGCATCAAACTTTAACATTCCTTTTTTTGATGATTTTGAGTCTCTTAGCGGCTTTTGGGGCCCTTAATGGGTTTGAAAACTCTTGAAACTTTGCACACAGGTCAGATCCCACAGCCATCAGAGCCGGGCTGAAGATGGTACCCGGGTGTGGCAAGGGGGCTAGACAGCGCCCCCTGGAACGGGGTCCAAAAACTTGGTCCATAAATCAAACACGCTTGCATGTAATAATATGAAACTCAGTACACATGTTGATCTCATCGTTTCATATATTCATATATTCTCCTCAAGCCGGACAACTTTCTAATTTACACTCATGAGCTAGGACCCACAGAAAGTCAGATATTTTGGTTTGAAAATGTTGAGTGTCTCTCTGAGCCTACACTTCTGTATGGCAAGCCCTTTTAACATTTAAAAGCTAAGTTTGACTATTCGTAATTAACATTGTAGATATCAACAACGTCTTTCTAGTCGTAATTACATTTTGGATAGTTTGTATTATCATTTAAGATATCTGTAACGTAATTGTGACTAGTCGAAACGAACAGATAGAGTATGGCAAGCCGTTTTAACATTTAATCATTTTAACCTACTAGTCTCTATTTTCATGCTACTAGTACTTATTTTTTAGATACTAGTATCTATTCCATTAAGTACTAGTACTTATTCATTAGCTACTAGTGCTTATTCTTTACATACTAGTGCCTTTTCTTTATATACTAGTGTTTATTCTTTAGGTACTAGTACCTTTTTAAAGATACTAGTACTTATTCATTAGACACTAGTCCTTATTTATTAGATACTAGTACTTATTCATTAGATGCTAGTCCTTATTCATTACATACCAATGCTTATTAATTAGTTACTAGTACTTATTCATTAGATACTAGTACCTATTAAATAGATACTAGTACTTATTCATTAGACACTAGTACTTATTTTCAATGGTGACTAGTAACTATTCTTTTGTTACTAGTCACATTTTTTCCTTTGACTTCTATGGTGATCTGTCATTCAGATATCAACTATTCAGTTCTGACTAGTATGTTAGTATGTATTCCAATTGTGGAATACATACTAGTATGTATTCCAAAGCAGGGGTTACGTTTTTGCACGTCGTGCAGAATAACCCTAAAGGCACCAAGGTGGGCGGTGCCACCGGCTTTATATATATATATATATATATATATATATATATATATATATATATATATATATATATATATATATATATATATATATATATATATATATAAATGGAGTGAGCCTGCGAAGCAGCGATGGAGGCCAAAGCCGGCCGGTACCGCCATCCCGGTGCCTTTAGGTAACTAAGGCACCGGGATTGAGCGGTGCCACCGGGCTTGGGCCGCAATCGCTGCCTCGCAGCTATATTTTTTAAATAAGTTTTTATTTTTATTTTTTTAGAAGTAAAGGCATATAACCTGTTTAATTGTAGTGCATTGACAATAGTTTTATATAATTAGTGTATTAATTAAATTAACTTGGTCCATAAATCAAAAAAGTAAGTAAATAAATCAAAAAGGAAGTGTGTTAAAACTTCTGCATACATTAACTGATCTTGATGAAACTTCAGCAGTGTGTTCGTTGTAAGAGGCCGATCACATGGATGTGACTATTGTGAGTCAAAGGCTGCGTTTACACTTGGCATTAACATGCGATCACCGTGATCTGATCAAGCAGATCGGATCATTAGCCAATCAGGACATGGTGAGTTTACATTTGGTCACATTAAGTAGCCTCTGTATCTGGATAGAAGAGCGGATTTCTGTTTCCTGCATAATATTTAAATTAGATATGTTGCACGACACCAGATTAAGAGTAAAAATGATGCAAATAAAACAATGTCCCAGTTGCTTTCACTCATTCGCTTTGCAATCTCCAGTAATTAGATAAAAAAAATGTTAACGAAGTTATACTTCCAGAGTTGATCATACAAAAATAACTGGGTTGATCATAAAACAAGTCATATCATCAATCATCTGGTTTTAAGGTTATAGCGTGCAATGACTATATTGACAGAAATGGGAGATTGGTTAACATGCAAAGACATTCAATAAAAACATTCAACATTTAAAAAATCAGATTGCGATTATTCCTCTGGCAAAGCAGCATGCAGCTCTTATTTAAGATCTCATGACTGACTGTGAATGTACAGGCGATCGCCTCGTTCAGATAATGTTGCACAATTAAAATGAAAAATGACACACATAGTATCATGTAAGCCTAAATTAACTGTTTTAAAGATAAACGTTTATTGTAAGATTCAAATAAGTTTTTATTTCTTGTCTAAACTGCGTCTGGCCATTATTTTCTCACAGCCACGCGGGGAGACTGGGTGGGATTTAAATTAAGTCCACCTGTGAATGCAGACACGATGGCTGGATTGCGTTTACATTACACTGAGATCCGATCACAAAGCGTCCTCGACTACCTCCGAACCTGGACACGCCGATCGGATAACATTCCGATCAGAAGCGCGTTTACACTTGTCTTTTCAATGTGTATGTGGACAACATCCGGATACAGGTCGCATATTAATGCCAAGTGTAAACGCAGCCAAATATATAGCGCCACCAACTGGCAGCAGAAAGTGTTTCACTTTCAAAATGCTTTGAAATCACACTCTTACTTTTACCCGATTTGCTTCAAACTTCATCTGTATAATGTAAACACACGCCAGATGAAGAGCTGTGAAAGCATTATTCAATATCTAAGATAATGTTGCCATAGCAACGCATCAAACTTTAACATTCCTTTTTTTGATGATTTTGAGTCTCTTAGCGGCTTTTGGGGCCCTTAATGGGTTTGAAAACTCTTGAAACTTTGCACACAGGTCAGATCCCACAGCCATCAGAGCCGGGCTGAAGATGGTACCCGGGTGTGGCAAGGGGGCTAGACAGCGCCCCCTGGAACGGGGTCCAAAAACTTGGTCCATAAATCAAACACGCTTGCATGTAATAATATGAAACTCAGTACACATGTTGATCTCATCGTTTCATATATTCATATATTCTCCTCAAGCCGGACAACTTTCTAATTTACACTCATGAGCTAGGACCCACAGAAAGTCAGATATTTTGGTTTGAAAATGTTGAGTGTCTCTCTGAGCCTACACTTCTGTATGGCAAGCCCTTTTAACATTTAAAAGCTAAGTTTGACTATTCGTAATTAACATTGTAGATATCAACAACGTCTTTCTAGTCGTAATTACATTTTGGATAGTTTGTATTATCATTTAAGATATCTGTAACGTAATTGTGACTAGTCGAAACGACAGATAGAGTATGGCAAGCCGTTTTAACATTTAATCATTTTAACCTACTAGTCTCTATTTTCATGCTACTAGTACTTATTTTTTAGATACTAGTATCTATTCCATTAAGTACTAGTACTTAATAGTACTTATTCATTAGATACTAGTACCTATTAAATAGATACTAGTACTTATTCATTAGACACTAGTACTTATTTCAATGGTGACTAGTAACTATTCTTTTGTTACTAGTCACATTTTTTCCATTGACTTCTATGGTGATCTGTCATTCAGATATCAACTATTCAGTTCTGACTAGTATGTTAGTATGTATTTCAATTGTGGAATACATACTAGTATGTATTCCAAAGCAGGGGTTACGCTTTTGCACGTCGTGCAGAATAACCCTAAAGGCACCAAGGTGGCGGGTGCCACCGGCTTTATATATACACTCACCGGCCACTTTATTAGGTACACCTGTCCAACTGCTCGTTAACACTTAATTTCTAAGCAGCCAATCACATGGCGGCAACTCAGTGCATTTAGGCATGTAGACATGGTCAAGACAATCTCCTGCAGTTCAAACCGAGCATCAGTATGGGAAGAAAGGTGATTTGAGTGACTTTGAACGTGGCATGATTGTTGGTGCCAGAAGGGCTGGTCTGAGTATTTCAGAAACTGCTAATCTACTGGGATTTTCACGCACAACCATCTCTGAGGGTTTACAGAGAATGGTCCGAAAAGAAAAAACATCCAGTGAGTGGCAGTTCTGTGGGCGGAAATGCCTTGTTGATGCCAGAGGTCAGAGGAGAATGGCCAGACTGGTTCAAGCTGATAGAAGGGCAACAGTGACTCAAATAACCACCCGTTACAACCAAGGTGGGCAGAAGAGCATCTCTGAACGCACAGTACGTCGAACTTTGAGGCAGATGGGCTACAGCAGCAGAAGACCACACCGGGTGCCACTCCTTTCAGCTAAGAACAGGAAACTGAGGCTACAATTTGCACAAGCTCATCGAAATTGGACAATAGAAGATTGGAAAAACGTTGCCTGGTCTGATGAGTCTCGATTTCTGCTGCGACATTCGGATGGTAGGGTCAGAATTTGGCGTCTACAACATGAAAGCATGGATCCATCCTGCCTTGTATCAACGGTTCAGGCTGGTCAGGGGTGGTAAAAAGTACTCAAAAGTTATACTCAAGTAAAAGTATATATACTTAAATAAAATATTACTCCAGTAAAAGTAGAAAGTCCTCCATTCAAACATCACTTGAGTAAAAGTACAAAAGTATCCGATTTTAAAAAGTACTTAAGTACCGAAAGTAAAAAGTAAACATTCCAATGAACTGTAAATATACATAATTAAGCAGAACAATTATTTTGAGGGGGGTTTGCAATTATTTAATTGAACAAATGATGAGATTACATCATTTTTCAGATTACTGCAATTAAGAATTTGTTAGATTTGCAATAATAAAAGACAATTACAGGAGATTTAAAGGCTGTTAAATATGTTCTATAGCACTGTGTTGTGTTTGTTACATTTTACTGTTTAGAAGATTGATCTCCTTTAAATCTCCTTTATAAATGCTTTACAAGGCATGAATACTCACTTTAGATGAGCTCACACACATAGTTAACTGACCACTAGTAAATGCTTTATAACTACCTGTATTTACTACATTTACTTAAGTGATCTTATGAATGACTGACAACTCTTAAATAACTGGTTTGTAAATAATGCTATACTTCATTTCAGGGGTTGGGCGTTATGGCAACAATATCATATCACGATTTTTTTTAGGAAAATCACGATCACGATTTTTTATCACGATTCTTTTTGAAGTTTTACTATTTTGCAAGTGGATGTTCATTACAGCCAAACTAATGTCCCTATGTTAAAAACAAAGCCTTAGGTAACAAAAGAAAAAGAAAGGCATACATTTAGGCCAGTGGCGAAGATAAAAATCTTCGTCATTATTTTCTTTGTTATTAAAAAAAATTAGACAAGATAAACATTACACAAATTAATATTCAAATTAAATAAACAGTGCTTTTTTTCAAATGCAGTAGGTGTATTTAACAGTAGCATTGAAGAAAGTAATTAAATGAACAAATATTAAATTAAAACACTACATAGACTTCACTATTATTGATTCTTATTAAAGCTACTATTAAAGTTCTCAGTCAGTGAGTGATTTTCTCCTTGTGTTTTTTTATTTTTAATTTTTTTTATTAACACTAAAGGGATAGGTTCCTCAAAAATGAAAAAATGTCTTAATTTATTCTCTCAAGATGTTTTAAATCCTGAGTTTCTTTCTTCTGTTGAAAATAAAAGTTATTTTGAATAATGTGGGTAACCGAACAGTTGCTGGTCCCCAGTGTATAGTTTTTTTTTCTCTCTGGAAGTTAATGGGGACCAGCAACTGTTTGGTTACCCACATTCAAAAAAAAAATCTTCTTTTGTATTCAGCACAAGAAAGAAATTAATACAGGTTTGGAACAACATTAGAGTGAGTAAATAATGACAGATTTATTTATTTATTTTTGTGAACTATCCCTTTAAGTAGGCTACAAGCAGCAGCACTATTTACTAGTGTCGCTTAGACCAGCACGCGACGCGTTTAATATAGACGCATATTACAACAGATTTTCTCTCAAATGTTTGCTTTCACTTTAGTCATAGCCAATTATTTTTATGTAAACATTGTGTGTATTTTACAGTATTAGCATAACAAGACTCGAAAGAGAACTTAGTCCAGTATTCAGGCGCTGTTTGACAGGCTTCTGTCTGCGAGCGTCGGGGTTTGCGCTCAGGAAAGCGGACGTTAGAACAGCGCATCAGCACGTGAATTAAATGTTTAACCGGCAAGGCTTATGCAAATAATGAACTTTGGTGAATTGCAGTGTCCCTGACCGGACCTATTCATTAACGTGTGATGTGTAGGCTACGTCGCGTTGTAGGCTGCAATTGAGACTCGAGGCGCCAGAACTGAACTGATAGAAAGCACTGTAACACGGTCGTGGCAGGCAAAGAAGACATTTCAGCCGATAAGAATCTTACTTAACTTCAGTGAATTCAAACATATCCTTGAGATATGGCCATGGGTGATCCCTGTCGCGAATCTCGGGATCATTTCTGCTGACAGCGAGAGCTGCTACTGTTTCTGTGGTCATCATCTTCCACTGAACTGGCGAACTGAACAAACTGCTATGTGAGCGTATGCTGACAAAGAGCGTGAACGCGTGCGCTTTTTTTTTCTAAAGAAAACCACGTTTTTCATTGGTTTGGAAAGCCAAGTGTAATAAATACTCGGAGCGGGCATGGGGAAATGTATTGGAGTAAAAAGTAAATTTTGCCTTTAATATTGTAGTGGAGTAAAAGTGAAAGTAGGTGCAAATAAAACATACTCAAGTAAAGTACAGATCCCCGAAAAAATACTTAAGTAAAGTAACGAGTAATTTTACTTCGTTACTTACCACCACTGAGGCTGGTGGTGGTGGTGTCATGGTGTGGGGAATATTTTCTTGGCACTCTTTGGGCCCCTTGGTACCAATTGAGCATCGTTGCAACGCCACAGCCTACCTGAGTATTGTTGCTGACCATGTCCATCCCTTTATGACCACAATGTACCCAACTTCTGATGGCTACTTTCAGCAGGATAATGCGCCATGTCATAAAGCTGGAATCATCTCAGACTGGTTCTCTTGAACATGACAATGAGTTCGCTGTACTCAAATGGCCTCCACAGTCACCAGATCTCAATCCAGATAGAGCATCTTTGGGATGTGGTGGAACGAGAGATTCGAACTCACCGGCCACTTTATTAGGTACCCCATGCTAGTAATTGGTTGGACCCCCTTTTGCCTTCAGAAACTGCCTCAATTCTTTGTGGCATAGATTCAACAAGGTGCTGGAAGCATTCCTCAGGGAGTTTGGTCCATATTGACATGATGGCATCACACAGTTGCCGCAGATTTGTCGGCTGCACATCCATGATGCGATCTCCCGTCTCCACCACATCCCAAAGATGCTCTATTGGATTGAGATCTGGTGACTGTGGAGGCCATTTGAGTACAGCGAACTCATTGTCATGTTCAAGAAACCAGTCTGAGATGATTCCAGCTTTATGACATGGCGCATTATCCTGCTGAAAGTAGCCATCAGAAGTTGGGTACATTGTGGTCATAAAGGGATGGACATGGTCAGCAACAATACTCAGGTAGGCTGTGGCGTTGCAACGATGCTCAATTGGTACCAAGGGGCCCAAAGAGTGCCAAGAAAATATTCCCCACACCATGACACCACCACCACCAGCCTGAACCGTTGATACAAGGCAGGATGGATCCATGCTTTCATGTTGTAGACGCCAAATTCTGACCCTACCATCCGAATGTCGCAGCAGAAATCGAGACTCATCAGACCAGGCAACGTTTTTCCAATCTTCTATTGTCCAATTTCGATGAGCTTGTGCAAATTGTAGCCTCAGTTTCCTGTTCTTAGCTGAAAGGAGTGGCACCCGGTGTGGTCTTCTGCTGCTGTAGCCCATCTGCCTCAAAGTTCCGACGTACTGTGCGTTCAGAGATGCTCTTCTGCCCACCTTGGTTGTAACGGGTGGTTATTTGAGTCACTGTTGCCCTTCTATCAGCTCGAACCAGTCTGGCCATTCTCCTCTGACCTCTGGCATCAACAAGGCATTTCCGCCCACAGAACTGCCGCTCACTGGATGTTTTTTCTTTTCGGACCATTCTCTGTAAACCCTAGAGATGGTGTTGCGTGAAAATCCCAGTAGATTAGCAGTTTCTGAAATACTCAGACCAGCCCTTCTGGCACCAACAATCAGGCCACGTTCAAAGTCACTCAAATCACCTTTCTTTCCCATACTGATGCTCTGTTTGAACTGCAGGAGATTGTCTTGACTCATGTCTACATGCCTAAATGCACTGAGTTGCCGCCATGTGATTGGCTGCTTAGAAATTAAGTGTTAACGAGCAGTTGGACAGGTGTACCTAATAAAGTGGCCGGTGAGTGTATATATATATATATAAATATAGCTGCGAGCAGCGATGAGGGCCAAAGCCGGCGGTACCGCCATCCCGGTGCCTTTAGGCACCGGGGTTGCGGTGCCACCGGCTGGGCCCGCAATCGCTGCTCGCAGCTATATTTATTTTTATGCTACCTTTCGGGCACTTTTGGGGCCCTTAACATGCTCGAAAACTCTTGAAACTTTGCACACGGGTCAGAACCCAGCGGCCATCAGAGCCGGGCTGAAGCTGGTACCCAGGGCGTGGCAGGGCGGCTCGTCAGCGCCCCCTGGAATGGGGTCCGAACACCTGGTCCATAACTCAAACACACTTGCATGTAATAATATGAAACTCGGTACACATGTCGATAGCAGAATTTCATCTATACCTCGCATTCTTACTTTTTACCCCAGCCCAACAGGAAGTCGGCTATTGAGGTTTTTTTGTAAAACACACGCAATGGAACTTTTAAATACTCCTCCTAGAGCTCTGATCCAAATTCGACAAAACTCGGTCAGCGTGAAGTCAAGACATTGAGGATGAAAGTTTGCGTGGGGATTTTTGATATCTCGAACGGTTTGGCCGTGGCGAGGAAACAAAATTATGGCGAGAAACGTGAAACAGGAAGTGTGTCATAACTTCAGCATACATTAACTGATCTTGATGAAACTTCAGCAGTTTGTTCGTTGTAAGAGGCCGATCACATGGATATGACTATTGTGAGTCAAAGTTATAGCGCCACCAACTGGCAGCAGGAAGTGTGTCACTTTCAAAATGCTTTGAAATCACACTCTTTTATTTAACCGATTTGCTTCAAACTTCATCTGTATAATGAAAATACACGGCAGATGAAGACCTGTTAATGGATTCTTGATATCTTTGAAACTGTTGCCGTGGCAATGCATCAAACTTTACCATTCTTTTAGGATGCTTTTGAGACTCTTAGCATGCTTGAAATTGCATGAAACTCGACAGACACATCACATTTATTAGCCAGTAGACATGTGCAAAGTTTCAGAAACGGGTGTGGTGAGGGCTCAGTAGCGCCACCTTTTGACAAAAGTGGGGTTGTTAGTTTTATCTACAGTTACAAAAATCAGTATGTATATTGTACTCTCGAGCCAGGACAACTTTCTAATTGACACTCATTATCTAGGACCCACAGAAAGTCAGATTTTTTTTTTTGAATGTATAGGAAATCTCAGAATTTTGCCTGTCTCTCAGGGTCTCTGTGTGTGAGTGAGAGGAGGGGCGCCTATCAGGTTAATTTTAACCCTTTATTTGCTGTGTGTGACTTCTCTGGCATTTTCGGGGGCCTTAACATCCTTTAAAAATCGTGAAACTTTGCACACAGGTCAGAACCCATGGCCATCAGGGCCGGGCTGAAGCTGGTAACTGGGCATGGCAGGGCGGCTCGACAGCACCCCCTGGACTGGATTCGAACATTTGTCCATAAATAAAACACATGTGCATGAATTAATATGAAACTCTGTACAATTATAGATCACATCAGACCAAACAACTTTCGGTGCTTAAGTTTTACGATACATATATATACAGCGATGAAGGGCCAAAGCCGGCGGTACCGCCATCCCGGTGCCTTTAGTTACCTAGGGGTTGCGGTGCCACCGGCTTGGGCCTGCAATCGCTGCTCGCAGCTATATATATATTTTTTTTTCTTTTTCTGCCAACTATTCGTTCACTTTTGGGGCCCTCAACATTCTCGAAAATTCTTGAAACTTTGCACACGGGGTCAGAACCCGCGGCCATCAGAGCCGGGCTAAAGATGGTACCCGGGAACGTAGCAGAGGGGCTCGAACAGTGCCCCCTGGAACACTTAACACCCATAACTCAAACACGCTTGTGTTTAATAATATGAAACTCGGTAAACATCTCGATCTCATCGTTTCATCTATACCTCACACTCTTACTTTTTACCCCAGCCCAACAGGAAGTCAGATTTTTGCGGTTATTTTTAAAACGCACGCAATGGAATTTTATATACTCCTCCTAGAGCTTTGATCCACATGGAACGAAACTCGGTCAGCCTGAAGTCAAGACATTGAGGATGAAAAATTGCGAGGGGATTTTTGATATCTCGAACGGTTTGGCCGTGGCGAGGAAACGAATTTATGGCGAGAAACGTGAAACAGGAAGTGTGTTATAACTTCAGCATACATTAACTGATCTTGATGAAACTTCAGCAGTGTGTTCGCTGTAAGAGGACGATCACATGGATGTGACTATTGTGAGTCAAAGTTATAGCGCCACCAACTGGCAGCAGGAAGTGTGTCACTTTCACAATGCTTTGAAATCAACCTCTTATTACAACCTCCAAAAGTCGGGTTGTTAGTTTTTTCTACAGTTACAAAAATCGGTATGTATATTGTACTCCTCGAGCCGGACAACTTTCTAATTGACACTCATTAGCTAGGTCCCACAGAAAGTCAGATATTTTTGTTTGAATGTGGTCATGCTCTCTCTGATGGTACGTTCACACTCGCGACGCGAATCAGCGTGCGTCAGGCGCGAATGATTTCAATGTTAAGTCAATGCAAAGACGGGTTTACGCGCGTAAAATTCCTGCGGCGCGAGATGAGGCGCTGGAGCGCGCGCGCGGAAGACGCGAATACGCCTCATTCGCGCGCCAAGTTCGCGTGAATCGAGCCGCGTTTGACGCGAATCCGCCGTCTGCCGCCTCGAGTTGAAAATTCTGAACTTTGGCGTGAATTCGCGCCGCGTTAACCAATCAGGAGCCTAGCTGCTTGCTCACGTGGTGAAGTGTCTGGATGCTTCAATAAAATTATTTTGCATATGACTAAATGCATGGTGGGATTATGCACAACAAAGCAAATATTTTATCACTTAAAACATTATTTCTATATACGAGACATGTTCATTTTGTATTGAATGTTATTCATTCCATATCTAGATTAGCCTATATGAAATAGTATTATGATGTAAAGACAATCAACATATGTGCACAAGTTCGTGTCTGGACGTGAGAGAGAGAGAAAAAAAATCACAGGACAGGTTAATAACTTTTGGAAGCTGGCTCTATTTATCATCAAAACAAAAATAAATGACAGCTAGATTAGGTGGATGAGGGCGAGGGTGATCCTCGCTCCGATGCGGGACAACAGGTCATCAAACTGGGCGCGGGACAGGCGGAAGTACCGCTGACAGCGGCCGTCATCCAGCGCAGCTCCTGGAGCGAGCAAATAGTGAAACTAGCCAAACGGTTCGCCTCTGAAGGGTCCAGTGGACACAAATACGCGACGATGATCCCCACGCCGCTGTTCTAGCTCTCCAGAGTAAATACAGTGCGGTGAATCTCTCGATGAATGCTAGATCAACATAAACAAAGATGGCCGTCAACGGGTTTCCGGTTTTGACGCGCGGTAAATTTCACTTCAAACTTTTTATTTTACCCGCGATCAGTTTCGCTCTTGACGCGTGAATGAACACAAAGTGGTCAAGCGTCAAACTAGGCGCGGTACACGCCGAATTTGACGCGCGATCGCGTCCGGTGTGAACGTAGCATGAGCCTACAGTACATCTCTATCTCTGAGCCTTTGCCTGTCTCTGTGTGTGTGGGTTTGTAGGGGGAGGGGGCTTAACCATTTCACTGCTGTGTGCCTGTATAAAAAAATAAATTTCTTAAGCCTGGTATGTTTTAAAAAAGTTTTTATTTTAATTTTGTATAAGTAAAGGCATAATATAACCAGTTTAATTGTAGTGCATTGACAATAGTTTTATATAATTAGTTTATTAATTAAATTAACTTGGTCCATAAACTTGATCTGAAAATTTGGTCCATAAATCAAACACACTTGCATGTAATAATATGAAACTTGGTACACTTATAGATTACATCAGGTCAAACAGCTTTCGTGCTCTAAGTTTTTATGACAGTTCAAATGGAAGTTGGGAATTATGGGTTGTTGGAAAAAATCTCATAGGAGAAATACATCAAATTTCAACACATGTGTTTACCAATCACCACCAAACTCGGTGTGCATGAAGTCAAGACATTGAGGTTGCTCAATTCCGGACGGATTTCTGATATCTCGAACGGTTTGGCCGTGGCGAGGAAATGAATTTTATGACTAAAAAAGGACATAAAATGTGTTATAACTTGGCTCGTTTTACTTATAGTCACAAAAACTTGCCATGTATATTGTTCTTGTCAAGCCGATCAACTTTCAAATTAACAGTAAGAAGCTCAGACCAAAAGAAAGTCAGATATTGTAGTTTGAATGTGTATTTTGTAGGGATGGGCATGATTAATCGACGATCGATTATTGATCATTAAGAATTTCGTCGATCACGTTAATTTGTTATCGATTATCATTAAACTAATGCTGCTGCGTTGCGTAGTGTGAGTGGAAAGCGAACGTGTTCCCCGGGCTGGTCATGTTAGCGCGAAGGTACCTGTGCATCCCGGCAACATCAGTCCCCTCATCAGAGCGGTGTTTTCAGCGGCTGGACTGAAGCATTTGTTTACACTCGACGCGTCCGCACGAGGGAGGTGCGCGCGCAGTCTGCAGAGACTCGCGCTCATGCGCTGAAGTGCCAGGCGAAAGTGTAAACAAGGCTTGACGGTCACCATGCAGGTTGCGGTCTCTGTCTGACCCCATCAACATGCTTATCTTTCTCAACAAAAATCAGTAGACTGGAGCAGAAGTTGTATGTGAGTTATTTTTTATGAAGCTTTAAGTAGCCTAGCCTAATTGATTGTTAGGTAGGCTAATTCTCTCACCCTTCTCGACTCCGTGCCTTGATTGAGTTACATTTTGACAAAACCTGTCAGATATAAATGTTATTATGTTTTTGGTTAAGTTATTTTTATTATTATTTATTAATTTGAAACAAACGAGGGTCTCACGAGGGCCAACTCGCAGCTGCAAGTTCAGTTGCGTTAGAGAGCACCACCGCACATATCTTCAAATTTAGCCTAACAGTACCGAATGCCCAGTTTAACTGCCACAAGTTTATCATCTTGTTATAAAGATCTAATCGAGGAAAAACATGCTGTATTTTTGTATTTTCATTGCATTTTTAATTTATAAAAAGTGAACTAAATAATAAATTTGAATTTAAAAATATTAATGATTAATCGATAGTCGATAGTTAATTCTTCCGATGATCGACTAAGAAAATTTAATCAAATGCCCATCCCTAGTATTTTGTCTCTTTCTTGTCTCTTGTATGTATCTGTGAGGAGGGGAGGAGGGGGGGGGGGGGTTGCTGGTGTCTGTGTTTATGTGTGCGTGCGTGGGTGTGTGTGGCTGACAGTAGATTTTTCCTGCAAGTCCTTGTCTTTTTAAATAACAACTTTGTATTTTTTTTTTTAAATGACAAAATATGCATATAACCCTAATATTTTAAATGTATAGTTTGGTTTAAATAAAAGTAAGATAAATTGGTAAACCACAAATTGGTAATTGAAGCTGAATGAATTTAAATTCTCCCAAAGCTGGGGCTACATTTTTGCACATCGTGCAGAATAACCCTAAAGGCACCAAGGTGGCGGTGCCACCGGCTTTATATATATATATACACATATATATATATATAGCTGCGAGCAGCGATGAAGGGCCAAAGCCGGCGGACTCGCCCACCCCGGTGCCTTTAGGTAACTAAAGGCACCGGGGTTGCGTGCCACCGGCTTGGGCCCGCGATCGCTGCTCGCAGCTATATTTACCTATTAAGTTCCTTATCAATTACAAAGTACTACTACTGACCCATAAAGCCCTAAATGGTTTAGTTCCTGTGTGTTTAATGGACCTTCTATCACCCTACAATCCACCGCGCTCTTTAAGATCACTAAACTCGAGGCTTCTGGTCATTCCTAGTAGTGTTGTCACAATACTAGAATTTCTAAATTTGATACGATACCATGAAAAATATTGATATTCAGATACCATTTTCGATACCACAGAGAAAAAAACTGCCACAATATTAAGGGGGAAGTTTTATTTAAAGCTAAATATAACAAGTCTAGAACATAACAATGAGGTACATTTTACATGAACAAAAAAGTTCTATTTGTTAATATTTTTTAATTGGACCAGAGCTAACATTATCAGTTGTATTTTTATTACCTACTGTTATCAAAGATTAATATATACTGTAACGTAAAAGCACTTAACAGTATCAAATTGGAGGATAGAGTGTCAGTAATGTATAATAATAAGATTAAACATTCAATTTTCAGGTAAAGGCATTTTATTATTGAATTAAGAGATGCCATTGTCTGTTTAGTTTAATTAGTCTGTGTAATCCAATTGATCATAATCGCTAATGAAGGCAAATTGCAGAATTACATAATAAAGTTAAATAGGCACAAGCTAATTTACATTTGACCACAGTTACAATATTTACTTGTCTAAGATTCATCAGTCAGACTACGTTGAAAACGGTGAAAAAACTAGACAACACAGACTCATATCAACAACAATAGGCAATCTAGGTTAATGTTTCAGAAAAGTTCAAATGAAAAGAGTTAGTGTTTCCTTTAGGATTTTAATTACCAGTGGGGACAGGTCTGTCCAAACAACAAACACCCCTGATGCTGAGCATATATGCTGCTAAAAGGTAACTTTACCACTGGAGCCTGTTACTTAAGTCTGTTTTCATTCTCTGACATGCCTGCTCGCGGTGTGTTTTAAATGCGTGTCCGCGCTCATTCTCCGACTTGCTCGCTCGCGGTGTGTCAGCGCGTGTCCTTGCTATTCTCCGAGATGCCTGCTCGCGGTATGTTGTTAATGTATGTTCGCGCTATTCTCCCGACTTGCTCGCTCGCAGTGTGTAGCACGTGTCCTCGCTATTCTCGAGATGCCTGCTCGCGGTATGTTGTTAATGTATGTTCGTGCTATTCTCCGACTTGCTAGCTCGCGGTGTGTCAGCGCGTCCGCGCTATTCTCGCAGATGCCTGCTCGCGGTGTGTTTTAATGCGTCTGCGCTATTCTCCAACATGAACTTCACTTTTGCAATTTAACCAGAGCAAATGAGACGAATGCGTCACGTGTGGTGTTTGTCAACGCGCCTTTGGAGAAGTGAAAGTGACCGCACGGCTAGTATCGATACTTCGGGAAATTAGTATTGGTATCGTTCAGATATTTCAGTATCAATATTTATCGAAATATCGATATTTTTGACAACACTAATTCCTCAGGATATCTAAGTCCACTAAAGGAGGGAGGCCGTTCTCGCATTTAGCTCCAAAACTCTGGAATAGCCTTCCTGATACTGTTCGAGGCTCAGACTCACTGTCCCAGTTTAAAACTAGATTAAAGACGCATCTCTTAAGCCAAGCATTCACATGCTTACCTTTTATACCACTACTGAATCAGATCGAATGCATTATATGATGAACAGCAGCTATGCTAATTATTTCCCATCTGCTTTTCTCGGGACGAACTCAGCAGCGCCAGTTCATGTCGAACACGCCAGTAAGAGTGGAGTATGGAGCGCTGCACGTCACGCGGAGAAAGGGCAAGAGGCTTTATGCACAACCTACTTCCGCATTGTGTAAAACAGGTGTCATTGCTTCCGGTTCTGGTCTTTTGTATGTGCTTCATGATTTTTTGGCAGTTTTACTCAAGATAACTTAAAAGGAGTGAGCAAAGATTATCATAACCAATATCTCTCACATTTGCAGATTGATATTTAAACATTTTTTTATTTTTTATTTTCTGCAGTAACGTTTAGATATTTAAATGGAATAAAACGCCAATAACAAAGTGAACAAGGTAGGTTAGCTGATTACCACAAAAATCCATAGATATCGTCCAGAATCCATAGTTGACACTTTCTCTGTCAAGCGGATGCCGATTAAACCCATTCTCTTACGAGAGGTTCTCTCGTATCTGCGTAAGCTAGCTTACGCTACAGGAAAGATTCATCTTTTCTGAGAAGTTGAAGCCAAAAAATTATCCTATAATTTTGTATCCAATGTCAACGCAGTTCACTGCAGCAGACCATGAGCGGGCTAGCTAGCAGCTCATTGGTTCGCTCAGGGAGAACTGCTACAGCCTATGAGGGAACTCGGTTGAACTCGTGACCAATGAGAAGCAGACACGCTCTCATTGCGTCAGAGCCCGCCAAACGGAGTGGCCCGAGTCTATAAATAAGCGAGTTTCCCGCTGTTTTCCGATTTTCATCTCTTCAGCGAGGCTATACGCACCTGCTGATCTCCGAGAGGAAGCCGCGTCGCCGTCGAGAAGGCATCTCTTCGCGAGCGTGTGGACAGAGTCTGAGGAAGCCGGCCGTCTTCGCCACCTTCAGCCATCCTGCGAGCTGACGCCATCCGCGACGTATCCTTACATTTGTATTTTGCTTGTGTTGTGTATTTTCACAAAAGAGCAGCGAGCGTCTTTTTAAAGATGCCTCGCACACCTCATGCCGCTCCCCTCTCAGCGCCGGAGTCCCGCGCTGTATGTGGGACGAGCCGCTTACAGCTGTGCCGACCGCGGCTAGCTTTCTTTACTTTACAAGAGAGCTAGCTTGCCCCGCGCATAGCTTCACCGAAAATGGGTTTATCAATGGTGTGTAGTCCCGCCGAGGCTGGTCCTGTTCGCCACCATCACGCCCTCTTATCTGCTCGCGCTCCTGTGCTTGTGTGTTACTGCTGTGGCTCAGTGGTAAAACACAAAGCTTTTCGCGCCAGAGAGACCCGTGTTCGAATCCGGCTCTTGCAGATAATTTTTTGCACGACATGAAAAACGAGTGTGTTTTTAACCCGCCGAGGCCGGTCAACATCCTCTAACGTTTCTCTTTCCTCGTTCGAGCGGCCATAAACGCCCCCATGCATAGCTTCACCGTGAATGAGTTTGTGTTACTGTTGGTCTCGCCGAGGCTGGACCTGTTCGCCACTAACACGCCCCCTTATCTGCTCGCGCCTTTCAGCTTATTGTGTCTTACTGCTGTGGCTCAGTGGTGAAATACAAAGCTCCCCGCGCCAGAGAGACCCGTGTCCGGCTCTTGCAGATAATTGTATGCAGCTCTGAGCTCGCGGCCAGCTTTCTTACGTTTCAGAAAGCGGCCGCGCTCTCCCGCGCTCATGCGTCAGCGGCGACATGAGAAACGAGTGTGTTTTTAGCCCGCCGAGGCCGCGTCACCTGTGCAGCCTGTATCAGGCGAAAATGTAAACAGGCATAAGTGCATAATGTCTGGTTTACACCAAACATACTATAAGTGTAGTATATGTGCCCACAGTTCAGTGTTCACTCCTATACTCAAGCACCACACTTGTGCCCGCTGCAGTCTCGTGCCCGCTTGCAGCGCTCACGTCTCTACATGCACGCGACCCCGCGCGCACCACAAGTGCAGCCTTTCAGGCTATATATAGGCTCTGCCGCTCACAGCGCTCAGGTTTCTATCACGCACTTGCGCGCGTCACTTGTGCAGCCTGTATCAGGCTAAAACGCAATCAGGCATAAGTGCAGAATGTCTGGCTTACACCAAACATGCTATAAGTGTAGTATATGTGCCCACAGTTCAGTGTTCACTCCTACACACAAACACCACACCTGTACCACGCTCACACTGTAAGCGCGCTCACACACGTGCTCAGCCCGCTATGTGTATACACATACATGTGTTGTATACACACGCTTTTTGTGTAGAATATGCGCCCACATCCTGTGTTCGCCCATACACAAAGCACCACACTCCCTGTGCCTCTGTCAGAGCCCACTCTCAAAAAGCGGACACTTCCCCCTTGAGTGTAGGTCCCGTTGCCTAAACATTCTCAGCGTGCCCACACACTGTGTCCAGCCCGCTATGTGCAACAATCAGGCCGATATAGCCAGTCACCCGCTAGTGTCACGCTTCTAAGCGTGGGAAGCTATCCCGGGAATCTCCCCATGGGTGCTAAGCACAATAAAATACGGCTATCTGTTACAGTTCCGTCGCCGCCCTCCACGCTTCGGGCGCGGCCCGAAACTACAGTGATTTTAGAAGCAACAAACAGTCCTCCCGTTCGGCCTATCCTTAGCACCCCGTACGTTCACGAAGTGCATGGATACGGCGCTCGCCCCCTGCGGAGCCAGGGGCTGCGAATTTTGAACTATTTGGACGACTGGCTGATTTTGGCACAATCACAGACGGAGCTACTGTCTCTTCGTACAGTCCTCCTCGACCATCTGAACACCTTGGGTCTCTCTGTCAACTGGACAAAGAGCTCGCTTCAGCCCTATCAGACGATTTCCTTCCTGGGAATAGATCTAGACTCAGTGGCTATGACGGCTCGCTTATCTACACAGCGCGCGCGCCGTGTTCAGCGTCTCGCCGCATCCTGTCAGATGGACACCCTCACACCTCTGAAAACTTTTCAGAAGGCGCTGGGTTACATGGCCTCAGCCTCCGCAGTACTTCAGCTGGGTCTACTGCGCATGCGCCCCCTTCAGCTTTGGTTGAAGAGCCGTGTGTCTCACCGTGCGTGGACCACGGGCCGCCAGCTGATCAAAGTTACGCAGACCTGTATCTCGGCTCTGCAACCATGGACAGTGGCAGAATGGTTTCAGCGGGGCGTTACCATGGGAACCGTCTCTCGCCGATAAGTCTTTCGACAGACGCATCCAACTCAGGTTGGGGTGCGGTCTGCGAGGGCTCACCGGCCTCTGGCCACTGGTCAGTTCAAGAGAGCTCCCTACACATAAACTGTCTGGAGATGATCGCGGCTCGAGAACTCGCTCGCGTTTTTCCTCCCGCGCATTCGGGTCACCACGCATTGATCCGCTCAGACAATGCAGCCATAGTCTCCTATTTCAACCGTCAGGGGCGGTGTCAGATCCAGGAACCCCTTCCTGATGACGAAATGCATTTTAGTTTGGTCCCAGAGCCACCTGCTCTCGCTAAGGCGACGCACGTGCCGGGCCACCTGAATGACGGCCCAGACAGACTGTCCAGGAACCTCATCCTTCCGGGAGAATGGTCCCTGCACTTTCAATCAGTCCAGAAACTGTGGCGAATGTTCGGCAGAGCAGAGGTGGATCTCTTCGCGTCAGAGGAGAACGCTCACTGCCCAATACTTTTCTTAAGAGCGAGGACGCGCTCAGCCCAGGAGTGGCCAGCCGCCGCCTTAGGCTTTCCCTCCGGTCTCCCTGTTACCACAGGTTTTACAGAGGATCAGGGAAACACGCCACTCGGTGCTCCTCATAGCCCCGCGTTGGGAGAGTCAGACTTGGTTCCCGGACCTCGCTCAGCTGTCGCAGACAGCCCCGTGGCCCATTCCAGTCAGAGCAGATCTCCTCTCTCAAGCTCGGCGGCACGATCTGGCATCCCCACCCTAAGCACTGGGCGCTTCATGCACGGGTGATCAACAACTATCCGATGCTGATCACCCGGGGGAGAGTTAAACACGATCATGAACGCCAGAGCGGCTTCTACTAGGAAGCTCTATGCGTCAAAATGGTCTGTGTTCTCAAAAGGGTGCACCGACAAAAACCTAGACCCTCAGCGGTGCGACGTGTCGTCTTTGCTTGTCTTCCTTCAGGAGATGCTGGATAAGGGCAGGTCCCCATCCACTCTCAAGGTTTACGTGGCAGCTGTCGCGGAGTTCGCTGAACCCCGACGCGCTCAGTCTCTGGGCAAAGACGAGCTCAGTCATCCGCTTCCTCTGGGGAGCTAGAAGGATGAACCTTCCGCGCCCCTCGGTTCCCAATTGGGATCTTTCTATAGTTCTCGAAGCTATGGAAGCCTCCCCCGTTCGAACCGTTAGAGTCTGTGGACCTAAAATACCTCTCGCTATAAACCGTTTCTGTTTGCCCCGTCATCAGTAAAACGCGTGGGAGACCTTCACGCGCTCTCTTCTAGCGCTGCGTGTCTTGAGTTTGGACCCAATGACTACATAGTCTTCCTCAAACCTAGACATGGATATGTCCCCAAAGCGATTGGTACCCCGTTCAGGGATCAGGTTTTTCCCTATCGGCTCTACCCATCCGATAACGAATGTGACGCCAATCTCCTTTGTCCGGTTCGGACTCTGAGATTGTACACTACACGCGCTGCCGCGTTCAGACGCTCTGAGCAGCTTTTTGTTTCGTTCGGTGAGCGCACCAAGGGTCTGGCCACCTCGAAACAGACACTATCCTAATTGAATTGTGGACGCTATTGCTTCTGCTAATGCATCAAAAGACCTGTCATGCCCTTTGGGCATCAGGGCTCATTCCAACAGAGGCATGGCCTCACCGTGGGCATGGTCCAGCGGCTTTTCCATTCAGACATATGCGTGGCAGCGGGAGGGGCTTCCCCTTCCACCTTGTCAGATTTTACCTTGCAGGCAAAGCTACTAGCAGCCTAGTATGCTTCAGCTCTTATGTTGAGCTGCACTATTGGGAGTCACACTCATACAACTGGCGTGCCGCTTGTTCTTCCCTCATGTGCTTACGTACTACACTATCACCGGCCCGCTTGCTGGCCCTTTTTATGTCACGTACATTAATTTCCCACTTATAAGGGTCCCCGGGATTCCTCCCCGGGACTCATTGTGGATGCCTAGCCGCGGCACGGCGTTGACCAGGTGTTCCCATAGCGTAAGCTAGCTTACGCAATACGAGAGAACCTCTCGTAAGAGAACGAATCGGTTACCTAAGCGTGACCTCGGTTCTCTCTAGATGAGGGAACGAGTATTGCGATTCCCGGCCGTGCTTGCGCTACCAGTGTTCTCGCTTCATTCAATGAAAACCGGAAAACAGCGGGAAACTCGCTTATTTATCAGACTCGGGCCACTCCGTTTGGCGGGCTCTGACGCAATGAGAGCGTGTCTGCTTCTCATTGGTCACGAGTTCAACCGAGTTCCCTCATAGGCTGTAGCAGTTCTCCCTGAGCGAACCAATGAGCTGCTAGCTAGCCCGCTCATGGTCTGCTGCAGTGAACTGCGTTGACATTGGATACAAAATTATAGGATAATTTTTTGGCTTCAACTTCTCAGAAAAGATGAATCTTTCCCGTAGCGTAAGCTAGCTTACGCAATACTCGTTCCCTCATCTAGAGAGAACCGAAGGTTTCACGTTAGGTAACCGTTTCGTTTCCCGGTTTGGTCACGTGATGCTCGATATAAAGCCTAGTGTGAGAGATGAGGGAGTTGGAGGATGATACGCCAGCGCCGTTTAAGTTTGGTGTGTGTGAACATTTTAGATTTCATGTTGTGATATTTAAATATAACGCTACGGCGGCACTTTAAGTTTAGATAAGAACTCCATATGTTTCCAAATACTGCACTTTAATTTCTAGTGAAAATAACGTATCCTCCCTCTCAGGGAATAGAAGCGTTGTTGATACTGTTTTTGTGTTGAGGTTGAACTTTTGTTTCACTTTATATTAATGGCCTTTGCTATTGCTTTAGTCTAATTATAGGCAATTACGTTTCAATGTATTTTTACTTATTTAAAAGACAGTGTACAGTACACTGGATCCTCTATAGTGCAGAACGGGGTTAGTGGACGCGTGTCAGTACACTGGATCCTCTTCAGTACACACACATGGAGCAGATCAAAATGGTAAACACTAACAGGAGCTCAAACACACTTAAACCAATGAGGTTTGGTTTCCAGCTTTCATTTACCACATTTCATGAGCTCTTTATGTATGTGCATTCATCAATGTTTCTATGGAAATTACTTCTGTTCCATCATATAAAGCGATTGTGTCTCTTCAGAAAACTTGGATTAAACCGCTCACAATAGTATGGGTTACTTTCACATGTCTTTATGAACTTTTTAAAGTTTTGATGACATTAACTTTGAATGGAGGGGCAGAAATCTCTTATGATTTCATTAAAAATATCTTTATTCGTGTTTTGAAGATGAGCGAAATGGTGAGTAAATGAAGGCAACTTAAATATTTGATAATTTGAGTCGTTTCTGAGCCTAGAGAGCATCTTCTGTTTCTGGGCCAAACCTGAATGTCCAGCAGCATCATAATGAACGAGTGTAAGAGCACTGATCTTCAGAAGTCGCTTCTAACCTCTCTTTGGAAAATACTGCACTCGGTGTCAATTGTCAGCTTTCAAGCAAAGGGTAATAATACGAGAACTCTTGTTTGTAGGCCTCAATATTGTGACGAGATGGAACCTGTATGAAAACGATTATTTCTCTGGGGAAACATGGGTTTAGACACGAGCTTCATTACTGCGGCCAGTCAGAAGTTTTAAAACATCGAGTCTGTTGTAATGAAACTAAGTAAACAGTGCGCTACATGTTAGCGTGATGGCTAAAGCTAGCTTCGCTCTCCTCTCGACTTGACATCGTTGCTACCCGAACAAGTGTGTGAAAACACAGACTTCAAACATCGACTGAGCTGCAGTGTGTGTGTGTGTGTGTGTGTGTGTGTGTGTGTGTGTGTGTGTGTGTGTGTGTGTGTGTGTGTGTGATTGGTCCAAGTTAGCCCTGGTTCTGGTGTTGTGGACCGTACCCTTCTGTATCCTGAGCTGGGCCGCGCTCGCCTTCTTTCCCGCCGGCCCCGGCTCGCGGTCCCCCCGCGGACTCCTCGTCCTTCTTCTGCTGCTTCAGCGAGAAAAGCTTGATCATCTTCAGTTTTGCGATAAAACACACCAATATCGCGACGCTGCCGTGCTTGTGTGTGTGAGCGAGTATGACTGGGACAGATATTGTGTGCGACGCTTTCCACAGCAGCTGTAGAGGGAGCCAGCCGGTGTGTGTGTGTGTAGGAGAGAGAGAGAGCGAGAGAGAGAGAGAGAGAGAGAGAGAGAGAGAGAGAGAGAGAGAGAGAGAGAGAGAGAGAGAGAGAGAGAGAGAGAGAGAGAGAGAGAGAGAGAGAGAGAGAGAGAGAGAGAGAGAGAGAGAGAGAGAGAGAGAGAGAGAGAGAGAGAGAGAGCGAGAGAGAGAGAGAGAGAGAGAGAGAGAGAGAGAGAGAGAGAGAGAGAGAGAGAGAGAGAGAGAGAGAGAGAGAGAGAGAGAGAGAGAGAGAGCGAGAGAGAGAGAGAGAGAGAGAGAGAGAGAGAGAGAGAGAGAGAGAGAGGAGAGAGAGAGAGAGAGAGAGAGAGAGAGAGAGAGAGAGAGAGAGAGAGAGAGAGAGAGAGAGAGAGAGAGAGAGAGAGAGAGAGAGAGAGAGAGAGAGAGAGAGAGAGAGAGAGAGAGAGAGAGAGTGAGAGAGAGTTAGGCCAGTGGATTGAGGATAAAGAGAGTGAGGACATGTTGCTGGTCCTCAGTGACTGACAGCGGCTGAATCCCAGATCACTGTTCCCTATCCACTATTGCCACTATATTGGGCCTAAACCCTCAGCCGTAGTTCCCTACTCCCTGACCGGTAGTCCATTATCGCCCCCTAAAACGTTCACTGAATACTGTTCACTTGAATGAGTGAATGAAGACAGCCGTTGAGCGTCGTTACTCTTATTATAGGGGTACACTACAAATGCTTGTTTCCTCTATAGTGCCCTTAAGGGTATAGGGGGTGATTTCGGATTCAGCCCTGTTTAAAGGGATCCGATTACATAGTAAATTCTTATTAGTATTATTTCCTCACAGATATGTGCAGTGTTGCGATATAAACCTGCCGCAGTAAGAAATAACAACAAGAAATAAGTGTTTTTTTTGGGGTAGGGCTCATGAACCACATTTCCCATGATGCCGCGGGTTGTGACGAATTGACCTGGAGGAGCTTTTGCATTTTTTTACTCTCCATATTTTTTATTTACCATATTTATTTATTTATTTATTTGATTTTCGGGAGCAGGAATGGCGTCAGGATCATGTAAGGGCTGATATTGACTGTACTGGCGCATTTGATACGTTACAATATAAATACATACATATATTCATAGATAAATGCAGAAGAGGAACACAATAGGAAAGCGAACAAAAGGCACGTTTATCCGTTTATGCTGTTTTCCCTTTCAGTTCCGCAGATCGTTCGGGAATAATAAGCGCCTGGAATATCGGCCATCGGAATCACAGAGGATGATATTCATGGATTATATCAATGATCTGAAGAGCTCGTATGCTTTTAATATTTGAGGAGCACATTGAGAGAGCAGAAATCGCTGTCGTTGATAATACCTGGTAATGGATGTGATTGGTGTTTAAAGCAGTCACTCATGTAAAGCTGAGAGAGAGACTGAGAACAAGGAAGCGACTCTCTCTCTCTCTCTCTTTCATTGTGTCTGTCCATCTATCGCCAAAAAACATATCAGAAAACATCTCTCGAATGCTCGATCTGGGAGAATGCGCGTCTACACGAGCAGGTGAGTGAGTTCTGCGGAGACGAGCTCGTGCTTGCTTGCTAGTCGTGTATTGTTGTGGGTCTGTGTGTGAGAGAGAGAGAGAGTGTGTGTGTCTGTGAGAGTGTGTGCCATTAAAACAAGATCGTCGTGGGCGAAATTCCTCCTAGATCACATTGTTTCGTAAAGCCCATCTCGGTCCTGCTGAACTGTGTAAATGCGCTGAATGGACCTGCTAACTAACCCATGCTAGCGGCTCTTTATAGCCAATCTGGAGTGCTGCTGCTTGTTCGTCTGGTGTGTTTCTGGTTCTGTGGATCATTAAAAACGCTTTCTCAGCTGCTGGGTTGGGTTCTGTGAGTATATGTGTGGCTGAGGTCAAATAACGAACTAACTAAACAGCTGGTTAGCCGCTCATGTTAGCTGTCGTGTGTCCGCAGTGGCACAGCTCATTCACTGACTGATGATGACACTGTCATTCACCACGGTAAATCATGGTAAATGCCTCCAGCTTCTGTGTGTCTTCAGTCTAATTTTAGGCCCATATTTCACCTGACAGAATGGAGAATAGTGTAGCTGAAGAAATGCTATAATAGACATTGGACGTTCCACCTATAGTTACTGGTTATGTTATTAAAAAATGAACTAAATTCCAAAATACTGCTTGGAAAATGCCTTATGAGGTGATCCTGGTGTTGCTCTGGTGACTGTGATTTGGGTGGCAGTAAATGTTGTTTATTAATGACAGTGAGTATAATGTACTTACAAATATTCAATAAGGACAAATGTTGTATTAAATAAGGACAAATGACATTATCACACAAATCTCTGCAGTATTTGATTCTGTCTTGTCATTTAGTGGTTAAATATTTATCAAAACTCAATTATACCATATCTGAACGTTTGTGTAATTCTGTATGTCTGACAGTTCCTACACGTAACTTAAAGAGTTTGGATAATCTACCTGAAATAAAATAAAACACACACACACACACACACACACACACACTGTACATCTGATGGTTGGGTTGCATAACAGTGATTCCCGTCCCAATCCACAGACTAGATGTTTAGAGATCTTCATGGTTATATTTCTCGTACATGTTCATCAGGAATCCTCAGTATAGATATGTAATGTCTGACAGGGGTTGACACGCATGGAGACGAGGGACGAGTTACGGGGATTAAACCACTGTTAAACTGACTCACGTTCACTCAACGAGAAGCAGACTCTTCCTTCATATGATGTAAATGTTTATTTTGTGTAATTGGTTAACATGCTTTAATGTATAAAAAAACATACTGTACATTATTGTCCAGTCTGTCTGAAACTGAAACACACTGATTTCTACAAAGCCCCTCCTTCAAAAAAGCCCAGTGCTCTGATTGCCCACAGCTCAATCAGTGCATTGTGATTGGCTGGAAACCTTATGTGTGTGTTAAACGTTAAGCGAGTGTCAACAGTCATCTGTCCATCACCACCTCTCGCTCTTCCCAGCTTTAAACTGGGAGTGTATGGCTACTGCATCCATCATTACAGTGATCCATACAGGGGTTAATAAAGGCCTTCTGAAGAAGATCAATATATATAACTTTAGAAACCAAAAGCACTAGTGTCCAGTAACTGCCATACGTGCGTCTAGTTCCTAGGAAAGAGTGACCTGACCTCACGCATGATGTAGGTGTAGTATATGCTCAGGTGAGAGTCCACGCCTTTCGCCGTTCAAATATCAAACTCAAGCTCCTTACACATTTCTCTATACAATTTTTTTATTCATGACCAGTGTTTTGCTCGATCTTCTGCTCTTCTGTGTTCGTCAATACATCATGCGTGGGGTCAGGTCAGAGGTCACTCTTCCACTGGAACTAGACTTGCGCTCGGCTATTACCGGACGCCAGTGATTATAGGTATAAATATGGATCTTATTCAGAAGGCCTTTATTAACCCATGTATGGATCACTGTTATTATGGTTGATGCACTAGCCATACACTCCCAGTTTAAAGCTGGGAAGAGTGAGATATTTCTTATTTATAACTCCGATTGTGTTTGCCTGAAAGACGAGAATCAATTACACCTAGGATGGCTTGAGGCCGAGTAAATCATGGGATTGTTTTCATTTTGGGTGATCTATCCCTTTAAACATCTACGGTGTGAATATCTGTAAAGCTGTTTTAAAACCGTGTGTTGTGAACGGTTTCTGTACAAACTGGACTGAGTGAAAGAGTTCCTCCATCTGTGCTCGTCTGAAGATAAGCTGGGAGTAAAGCAGGAGTGTGTGTGTGTGTGTGTGTGTGTGTGTAGAGCAAGTTAGGATGTTTTTATAAAGGATTACAAGGTCCAAAAAATACATGAAGCAAGCATTAATAATAAGACCAGTAACATGCATTAGAAAAACAAATAGTGTCAAACTTTAAATACATTTATAATAGCTTGATCCTCATGAGTGTACTTTTGTTTATTGTCATTACATTTGAACTTTGAATTCACATTTTAATCATAAGTCATGTTGACATGGAGTAATCTGATATTTCATGAAAGTGACTGTAATACAGTAGTGTAGTCGTAATTTGACACACACCTGCGAATCACTGTTCATTTCCACTGAACGGATGAAAGTCCCGCAGTGAAACTGCAGGACGACTGAGGCTGACGTGGGTTACATCTGATTTTGTTTCATTTACATTTATTCATTTCATTCAGCTGACGCTTTTATCCAAAGCGACTTACATTTTCTATATATGTCAGAGGTCGCATGCCTCTGGAGCAACTAGAGGTTAAGCGTCTTGCTCAGGGACACATTGGTGTCTCACAGTGGATTCGAACCTGGGTCTCTCACATCAAAGGCATGTGTCTTATCCACTGTGGCATCACCACCCCAACACCCCATTGTCCTGATCCCCCCGACTCTCACGAATCTTCTCGACTCCTGAATTATATGAAAACCGCATGGATATATTTCTGATAAGATAAGGGGTGGTGATGGCGCAGTGGATAAGACACATGCCTTTGGTGTGAGAGACCCGGGTTCGAATCCACTGTAAGACACCAATGTGTCCCTGAGCAAGACACTTAACCCCTAGTTGCTCCAGAGGCGTGCGACCTCTGACATATATAGCAATTGTAAGTTGCTTTGGCTAAAAGCGTCAGCTAAATGAATAAATGTAAAATGTAAATGATCTCATTGACTCAGAATTTAGGGGTTTGAATCAATTAAAAAAACCTAATAAACTTATTAAATGCACAGCTTTCTGTTATTAATTACATTACACACATTTAACAAAATTTTAAACAGACCATATTAATTGTGTAAGTGAAAAATTAATTTTTTTTCCAGCCTCAGTAATTCCAGTAAATCAAATTAGAGTAACTACGTCACAGCTTATATATGTGTGTATATATATTCATATTTGGATTTCATACATTCATTCCTTATTCAAACAAAGTCCTGTCATTCAGCATCTCCTCCTCCTTCCTCTTTCGTCCTCATGCTTTTCACTAAAACTGTGTTTTAGTTGCACAGATCAATACAGTACAAAGAACATCAGAAAATGTAGAATGTTGGAAAATAATGTCTTTTCTGTCAAATGCTTTTTAATCTCCACTGTTGCTTCAATGCAAATGAACACGCGCACCGTTATGTGTTGCGTAGTGTGTTTATGTTTAAGTATTGCTAGATGTGAAAGATATAAGCAGATTCTGCACAATACACTGTATTTAATATAATATGACACATGAGTTTTTGTGCTAAATCTGGGCAGATTTGTCTACACAAACTTCCCTAGTAAAGTGAGTAAACATTATAAGTAACGCCACACTGGCTCGTGATTCGACAGCGCTTCCCGCCACAGCTGATTTATATCTGCATTTAGGCGTGTTTATTTCTAACCCTGGTCAAGAGCACAGAAAGGGTTAGTGTGGAGACACGCTTGGGATTCTGGGTGATTGGCAGCATGTGATGTCCTGACCTGTGTGTGTGTGTGTGCAGGTGAATGCTGAGTCGATGTCTGGCAGTAAGGCACTGGGAGGCGTGTGTGTGTTGTGATGTCCTGACGTGGGTGTGTGTGTTGTGATGTCCTGAGCTGTGTGTGTGTGTGCAGGTGAATGCCGAGGCGATGTCTGGCAGTAAGGCGCTGGGAGGCGCACGGCGGCGGCGCACACGGTGCCGGCGCTGTCAGGCGTGTATGAGGACCGAGTGCGGCGAGTGCCACTTCTGCAAGGACATGAAGAAGTTCGGTGGACCGGGTCGCATGAAGCAGTCGTGTCTGCTCCGGCAGTGCACCGCGGTGAGTCATGCTCACGGGCAGGTCTAACACTAACACTAACCTACAGGCCGGTCTAACCCACGGGCCGGTGCTCAACCCACGGGCAACGTATAACCCAAGGGCTGATATAGAACGGTTAAAGCATTAACTGCTCTATATCAGCCCTTGGTATAGGGCTGATATAGAACGGTTTGTCCCGAGAATTTTAGTTGGCCCGAGAATTTTAGGTTTGTGTGTTAGCACCCCCCACCTACACTGGTTGTCTATGTGCACTTGAACAATCATTCATAAAATGCGTTTAACTTTAGTTTACAAAGACGTGAAACTCACCAAATGGTCAGGGATGTTCACTGATATGCTCACACAAAACTCGCTGCAAAAGATGCTTTCCAACAGGTTTTATCTTTTTGTTTTTTGTCCGACTCCATTGACTTGACTTTGTACAAAAACTACGATAAAACTTTTGTTGTTGTTGTGTGTGGAATCTGGTGCGCGCGCGCAGCCGGGTGCTGGGTGTACCCCAAACAACTTGCGTTGTTTTTGCCTCTTCACGATGACTCGCTTGGTTTAGTCCTCAGTTGTAATTCCCTTTGGATAAAAGCGTCTGCTAAATGATTGAATGTAAATGTAAACGTCAGACTTATAATCATTTTTTTCCGTCTTGTCAACGAAAACTCGAAAATGTCTTGACATGTTTTAGTCACCTTAGAGCCATTTAAGCTAGTTATCATCATAAAAAAAAAGTGTGTCAACAAAACCATTTCGTTATCGTCATCACTGACGAAAACATCATTGGCATTGACCACTTGAAATCAGATTGAGCAAAATGCATCTTAATCCCATGTGCAAACCTTCATACATGTTCTTCCAGGTTAGTTTATGTGTGTTTTCCCCATGGGTCTCTCCTGCAGCCGGTGTTGCCGCACACTGCCGTGTGTTTCGCCTGTGGTGAAGCGGGGAAGGAAGATACGGTGGAGTCGGAGGATGAGAAGTTTAGCTTGTCTCTGATGGAGTGCACAATCTGCAACGAGATCATCCACCCCAGCTGCCTTAAGGTCTGGTCCTCACTGACCCATTAACAGCACTCTCATTACCAGCACTCTCATTGCCAGCACTCTCATTGCCAGCACACTCTTTACCAGCACACTCATTAACAGCACTCTCATTACCGGCACTCTCATTACCGGCGCTCTAATTACCGGCGCTCTAATTACCGGCGCTCTCATTACCTGCGCTCTCATTACCTGCGCTCTCATTTCCAGCGCTCTCATTACCAGCGCTCTCATTACCAGCGCTCTCATTACCAGACCTCTCATTACCATCACACTCATTACCATCACTCTCATTACCAGTGCTCTCTTTACCAGCACTCTCATTACCAGCGCTCTCTTTACCAGCACTCTCATTACCAGTGATCTCTTTACCAGCGCTCTCTTTACCAGCGCTCTCATTTCCAGCACTCTCATTACCAGCGCTCTAATTACCAGCGCTCTCTTTACCAGTGCTCTCATTACTCATAATACTGACCATAACATGATCAACTCTCTCCCGCAGATGGGGAAGTCTGAAGGCATCATTAACGACGAGATCCCAAACTGTTGGGAATGTCCAAAGTGCCACAAGGAAGGAAAGACCAGTAAGGTAAGACTGGGGTAAAACATAATGAAGCGTCTCTGTTTCACGGCTGGTCTTCCCACACCTCCTTTAAAGGTTTTCCGCTAAAATGGAAAATATTTAATAGATTTTGGTCCATAAATCCGTCATTTGCAAACCAACTTTATCCTCATGCATTCAATAAATTCATGTTCAGCGATTATATAATACAGCAAATCTCAACTGCTTGAATATTTATATCATCTTAAAATGTGGCTATATTATCGCCCAGCTCTTATCTGATAACTGCAGCTATAAGGCATGTAAAAAAAGTGCAAAAATGAGCTGTGAAGGGAGTAAACTGAAAAGGAAACGTAATATTTAACGTGTTCAGTCAGGCCTGGTTTTCAGTGATCATGCTCGACCTTGCAGATCAGTTTCTTAAATAATGAGCATTTACATTTCATGAACCCAACAAACACATGATCACACTTGATTTTTAACCTCAGCTTGTTTATATAATGATGTTATAACTTCAGAATTTTACAAAGTTTCTGTTTGGTCTACAGGATCAAGGAGACGGTTTGGGAAAGCGACGCATGGACAACGGGGAAGTGAGTCGCTGGAAGCTCACGGATGATCCTCCTCCCAGTAAGAAAAAGAGTTTGTCTCTGGAAGACTTCGGCTCGACTCGACGGGCCGAAACGCAAGAAGGAGAAGGACGTGCCTCAGGAGGGAGGCTCCAAGAAGAAGGCAAGTGCAACAGCAGATTAATGGACATCAGTCTAGCTTTAGATTCAACTCGCACTCATATGATTCTGCAAGAAACGACAGCTGACGTCATATCAAACATGGAGAGAGAAACCATTTTTATATCTAGTGATTAACTTAGGGATGCAACGATATGAACATTTTGGCTGATACCGATAATTCTTTATATTTGAAAGCCGATAACCGATAAATTAGCCGATAAATATCCTAGTAATTTTTAAGAGCCCTATTACAAAAACAAAATGTCACAATTAAAAGCCATGTCCCAAGCACACAATTTTAATGTTCTTATTATCATTTTATGTAGCATTTATGACAGCATGTTTCATTTTACTGTATTTTTCTTTTTTGAAGAGATTCCCATCTCTTCAAATTCAGAACCCATCATGTTGAACAGTGCGCTTCTGAAGGGTCTCAGCTGAAGGAAATAATACATTATTTATCGGCTTTAATATATCGGCCTCATTTTCTTATCAGGCCGATAACGATAACTTTTAAAATGATCATATATCGGCCGCTGTCGATATGTTGGGCAATATATAGTGCATCTCTAGATTAAACACAGACACCAAAAAGCTCTGTAGTAGTTTAGAAAAGGCTACATTTAATATTTGAAACTTTCTGTTTTCCCCGACAGATCAAAGGTGCCCGTGAGAAACATCTGAAAAAGGTACGACTGTCTAATTGTTAAAAATAATAATAGTCAGAGGCTGCGTTTACATGCAACCAGATAATCCGTTAGTGATGGGATGGACGGCTCGCACTGAAAAGCCTTCATGTAAAATCGATCCGATTAAGCTCGATACCAATGAGATTTCGAATCCGAATAAAAGGAGTGTTTATTTCTTTTCTAATCCGATCCAGAGAACATGTGAACATTTGATCGGACTGAAAACGGAACAGAAAGGACTGCGCATGTGCGATGATGTAGAAATAGCGTAATGATGGAACGAAGTTACCAGTATTTAGTCTGAAAACAAATGAACCAATGAATGACAATAGTTATTATGCGCAATCAGCAGGAAACTCTGTATATTTGTGCAGTGGGCGCATATCAAACAATCAATACCAATATAAGCTTGTTGCATAAAAACACATATATCAACCCGATCACATGTTCAGCGTTCATGTAAACATTCAGATTCATCAAACATAATAAATTCATGCTGACTGAAACAAAAGCTGTGCATGTAAACGTAGCCAGTGTGTCTCCTAAAAGGACTGCTCTTCATTGAGTTTCTGTCTTCTGCAGAAAGCGAAACCAAACTCCTCAGACTCGTCTGAAGCGGACGGGCCGAGCGCATCGGTGTCAGTCGGTCACGGATCCAGCTCTGCTCCGGCTCAGCCCTCATCCCTGACGGCCAGCCAGGACCAGCGTTCCCATCACCGGGAGAAACTGGAGCGCTTCAAGCGCATGTGTCTGCTGGAGCGAGTGCGGGACTCCAGCTCCTCATCCTCCTCCAGCTCTGAGACGGACTCTGAGTCGGACTCGGACTCTCCGTCTCCCATTGGCGCCTCGGAACCGTCGTCTCCGGGGTACGGAAGCATGCGTGAGCGAGAACGGAACCGGCGCCTGGCAGAGCTGGGCTTCAGCGCGAGCGAGGACTCTGAAGGAGAGAGCGTGCCAGAGCCGGAGCCCGACGAGCCTCAGCCGCAGCGCCGCCGAGGAGACGCTGATCCCAGAGCCCGCAAGCTGGTTCTGGACCCCGAAGCGCATGAGGATCGAGGACGGCTCAGCGGATCGCGGTCACAAACCTGTGGCCCCGCCCTCTCCGCTGTCCGCCACGCAGCCCGTCACATACACACACACACCGGATGGCCTGTCCTCCAAGCGCTCGAACGGGCAGGAGCGTAATGGGCGCTCGCGGGTCAGCAGAGAGACGCAGGAGAAGGAGAACTCCAACAGCACCGTCGCGCAATCACCGGCACGGCAAAGCTGTCCGCGCGGAGCAAACTGCGCGCGGGACCCGGCAAGCCCAGAGTAAAAGCGGCTCCTTGGCGGGCGGCTCTGCAACGGCTAACGGGAACAGCACCGCATCTAACGCGCTAATGCTAGCGGCGTCTCTCGCAGCGCTCGCAGTGCCGGCCTCTGAAGAGGAGCGCTGTTCCCGTGCCCTCGCCCAGACCGCTGCAGATGGAGAGACACCTGGTGCGCCCGCCGCCCGCCTGCCCCGAACCACACCCGGCTTCCGCTCGCTAGCGGAGATACACACACGCTGAACCAGAGACGCCTGGGCTCCGCGTGTTCCAGCAGCTCAGCCAGCGCCAGCTGTGTGTGTGCATGCGTGTGTGCCGCACCTGGAGCCGCTGGTGAGAGACCTGCTAACACATGACGCCATTATTATAATAATACCTTTTATTTATAGGCGCCTTTCAAGGACACCGTACAACAAAAGTAAATCAATGAAAAACACAGATATACACATCAACTAATCAAACAATTAAATCACTAAGAGCTGTTGTAATCTGATATGGTTTAATCTTTATATCAAACTCAATACGAGTGTACGGCACAAGCATACGATTAAAACAAATACAAAGTACACACTATAGTCCATTTTCAAGAAGTCAAAAAAATGATCAAATGTGATTTTCTATGAAAATTTGCTGTAAATCCAATCTTCCTCTTCAGTCCAAACACAGCACTAACTGACACTGAACTGAAGAACGACCTATTAAAGGCAGTTCAGCAGAAAAACAACCAATCACAGATAGACGGCAGACGGTTTCACATGCCACTGTAAAGGAATGATTCAGATAAAACTGTTTTGTGTCTAATTGAATGTATGAGATGTGCAGCACTGAAGGTTCATGAGCTGCATCCGTTAGTGTGGCTCTCATCGCCATCCGTCTCTTCTTCTGCTCCTGTCCACAGACTGTGGAGGAGAGCTGTGAGATCTGGCACACAGATGGAGACAGACCTAACTTACCAGAGTCTCCAAACCTCTAGCGCCACCAACAGCTCAAATCTACATTTATGTTTAAGCTAATACCTTTAGCTAATACCTTTTGCACCTGTATTTGTTACACTTTGAATCATAAAATAACGTTAATATAGCGAAGTTGAACAAGCCTTTTGTCTGCAGGTTCTGTCAGTCATGTGATGCATGTTTGTCTGCAGGTGCTGTCAGTAATGTGACACGTGTGTTTGTCTGCAGGTGCTGTCAGTCATGTGACACGTGTGTGTTTGTCTGCAGCCTCTGTCAATCATGTGACGTGTGTGTGTTTGTCTGCAGGTGCTGTCAGTCATGTGACGCGTGTTTGTCTGCAGCCTCTGTCAATCATGCGATGCGTGTGTTTGTCTGCAGCCTCTGTCAAACATGTGACGTGTGTTTGTCTGCAGGTGCTGTCAGTCATGTGACGCGTGTTTGTCTGCAGCCTCTGTCAGTCATGTGACGTGTGTGTTTGTCTGCAGCCTCTGTCAATCATGTGACGCGTGTGTGTTTGTCTGCAGGTGCTGTCAATCACGTGACGTGTGTTTGTCTGCAGCATCTGTCAGTCATGTGATGCGTGTGTTTGTCTGCAGCCTCTGGCAATCATGTGATGCGTGTGTGTTTGTCTGCAGGTGCTGCCAGTCATGTGATGCATGTGTTTGTCTGCAGGTGCTGTCAGTCATGTGACGCGTGTGTGTGTTTGTCTGCAGGTGCTGTCAGTCATGTGACGTTTGTCTGCAGGTGCTGTCAGTCATGTGACGCGTGTGTGTTTGTCTGCAGGTGCTGTCAGTCATGTGACGCGTGTGTGTTTGTCTGCAGGTGCTGTCAGTCATGTGACGTGTGTGTGTTTGTCTGCAGGTGCTGTCAGTCATGTGATGCGTGTTTGTCTGCAGGTGCTGTCAGTCATGTGACGCATGCGTTTGTCTGCAGGTGCTGTCAGTCATGTGATGTGTGTGTGTGTTTGTCTGCAGCCTCTGTCAGTCATGTGACGAGTCTGTTTGTCTAGTCTCTGTCAGTCATGTGACGTGCATGTTTGTCTGTAGCCTCTGTCAGTCATGTGACGCGTGTGTGTTTGTCTGCAGGTGCTGTCAGTCATGTGACGCTGTGTTTGTCTGCAGTTGCTCTCAGTCATGTGACGCATGTGTTTGTCTGCAGGTGCTGTCAGTCATGTGATGTTTGTGTGTTTGTCTGTAGGTGCTGTCAGTCATGTGACACACGTTTATCTGCAGGTGCTGTCAGTCATGTGACGCGTGTTTGTCTGCTGCCTCTGTCAGTCATGTGACGTGTGTTTGTCTGCAGGTGCTGTCAGTCATGTGACGCGTGTGTTTGTCTGCAGGTGCTGTTAGTCATGTGACGCGTGTTTGTTTGCAGGTGCTGTTAGTCATGTGACGTGTGTTTGTCTGCAGGTGCTGTTAGTCATGTGATGTGTGTGTGTTTGTCTGTAGCCTCTTTCAGTCATGGGACGAGTGTTTGTCTGGAGGTGCTGTCAGTCATGTGACGCGTGTGTGTTTGTCTGCAGGTGCTGTCAGTCATGTGACGCGTGTTTGTCTGCAATTGCTGTCAGTCATGTGACGCATGTGTTTGTCTGCAGGTGCTGTCAGTCATGTGAACATTGAAACTACTTTTGCTTTTTGAACAACTTATATTATAAATAACTGAATAAGGGTCTGAGGAATGTTTTCAGTATAAAAAAATTAGTGTTTAAAACAAGGCAATGCAATTACGATTTCTAAGAGTATTGTTTTATTACACACAACACTAAAATATCTCTGACTGTTTGTCAAAAGTGCAACAAATAGCCTACAACATTGCAAGAACGAAATATACATCCAACGTAAATTGCAAGTAGAACATTTTCTCAAAAATACTGATTGAACTTGGACAAATAAGGCCATGGGTAATTAACGTTAGTTGTTTCTCCATCCTCCAAATCTTCCGTCACGTCTTGCTATAATCATAATATGGGTGTGTCAACCCACATCTGTACGTCAGTGAACCGTTAGCCGCAAGATGCGTGATTAAACAACAGGTGGCGGTAATGGCAAAAAATGAGTTTGTAATCAAACAAGGATATCCTTGATCGCGCTGATTCGCACATGCTCGACAATGTAGCTTTTGCTCGTGCTACACTGCTACTTGTTTCAAAAAGTAGTTAGCTACTGGAAAAGCTACACTGTTTAAAAAGCAGCTGAGCTACTGCCAAGCTACTGAAAAATGTAGTTAAGTTAGTAGCTATGCTACTTGTAGTTAACTACTCCCCAACACTGCATGTGACGCGTGTTTGTCTGCAGGTGCTGTCAGTCATGTGATGCGTGTTTGTTTGCAGGTGCTATCAGTCATGTGGCGCGTCTGTTTGTCTAGTCTCTGTCAGTCATGTAACGTGTGTTTGTCTGTAGTCTCTGTCAGTCATGTGACGTGCATGTTTGTCTTTAGCCTCGGTCAGTCATGTGACGAGTGTTTGTCTTGGGGTGCTGTCAGTCATGTGACGTGTGTGTGTGTGTTTGCCTGCAGGTGCTGTCAGTCATGTGACGCATGTTTGTCTGCAGTTGCTATCAGCCATGTGACGCATGTGTTTGTCTGCAGGTGCTGTCAGTCATGTGACGCGTGTGTATTTGTCTCCAGGGGCACGTTCAAGTTCAAAACGGAGCACAACGTTTTGCTACGGTTTCCTAGTTGAACGTCATGTTTCCAGGAAACGGTGTGCACCGGTGTGCAACGGGGTTTGAGATATGTTTCTCTTGTTTGGTGGGTGTGTCAGAACTGCAATCCAATCAGCAGCAACATGTATATAAAGCATGCGGTATTAAAGTGAACTCGCACAATGTGTTCAAGGAAAATAATTTACAAATGTGTTCAATGCAGATCACTATATGCAACAACTGAGGATATTAGAAGATATGTTTGTCATTTATTGTAAAAATATAGGATATCAACATAATGATGTAGTTTAAACTTTATTATATTTTTTAGCTTCATTGCAAGTGTATGACATTTAGTATAGAAGTAAAAAATGGTAAGTGCTTTTCCTAAAAATGAGAAAGAAAATAGGTTATTAAAACATTATGAGATGCAAATAAAGTTAGTGTGTGAGGCTAAACAGAATGTGTTTTAGTCTGAATTAGGTAATATGTGTGCTTTCAGTTTCCACAAATCCCTTCACTTGATTGGGATGTTCTCTTGTGTTCTGGGCGGCAAGTGCAGTTACTGTAACATCGGGCATAGGCTATTTTGTAATATTAAACACATATTTATACCGACTTCATTAGGCTCCGCAAATTCTTCACAAAGAACACAGAGAATGGCCTTATCGGGCTCCATAGTTGCAACTCTTGCGTCATCAGAACGGGGTGTTCAGCGCATCACCGTTTCTGTTTAAAAAACGTTGTGCAACGTTTTGTCCGGGCTGAACGCAGCCCAGGTGCTGTCAGTCATGTGACGCGTGTGTGTTTGTCTGCAGGTACTGTCAGTCATGTGATGCGTGTGTGTTTGCAGGTGCTATCAGTCATGTGACATGTTTGTATGCAGGTGTTGTCAGTCATGTGACCCTTGTTTGTCTGCAGGTGCTGTCAGTCATGTGGCGCATGTGTTTGTCTGAAGGTGCTGTTAGTCATGTGACGTGTGTTTGTCTTCTATGGAATGCCAAAGCTGACTTAATTAAAAATAAATAAATACATAAATAAATATATATATGAAGAAATGTAAAAAAGCAAAAATACATAAATAAATATACATAAATAAATATATGAAGAAATGTATTTTTTCACACATTTCTTTCTTTATTTATTTATACATTTATTCATTTATTTATTTCCACTTTTATTTATTTCTACATTCATTTATGTATTTATGTTTTTATGTCTACATTTAATTATTTTCACATTTAATTTTCACATTTATTTATTTCCACATTTATTTATTTCCACTTTTAATTATTTCCACATTTATTTATTCCAACATTTTCTTTCTCTAGTATGCTAATAAGGGGGGTGTGTTTTAACTCAGACATCAGCAATCGAGCTCAGAGTGGCAGTGCTGAAGCTTTGAGGCCACAGTGACACCTTGTGGTGTGTGACCAAACGAAACTCAAGAGCTGTGCAGGCAATATCACATGATTTTAAGTTGTTTATATCACCCTAAATGTATGTAGGGTAGGCTATATGCTTGCGTGGGAGTCAGTGATCTGTGCGCTGGTTTCTCTCCGTGTTCTGCGCTGGTGTGCGAGTCTCATCAACAATAAACCCAAGCCAAACGCGAACTATCTTTAATAAAACTTTAATGCGCTTTCATGTCCAAGTGTCTGCTGTCAGACCCATTGAAGTGCAGTTTCTGTTCATGTGTGCTATCTGTGTTAACCCTATATAGCCTACCCTACATACATTTAGGGTGATATACACAACTTAAAATCATGTGATATTGCCTGCACAGCTCTTGCGTTTCGTTTGTTCACACACCACAAGGTGTCACTGTGGCCTCAAAGCTTTAGCACTGCCACTCTGAGCTTGATTGCTGATGTCTGAGTTAAAACACGCCCCCTCATTAGCATACGGAGAAAGAAATGTTGGAATAAATAAATGTGGAAATAATTAAATGTGGAAATAAATAAATGTAGAAATAAATAAATGTGAAAATAATTAAATGTAGACATAAAAACATAAATACATAAATGAATGTATAAATAAATAAAAGTGGAAATAAATAAATGAATAAATAAAGAAATAAATAAATGTGTGAATAAATACAATTATCCATAAATAAGGAAATAAAAGTATAAATACTCATTTATTTGTACTTTTTTACATTTCTGTATTTATTTCTGTATTTTTGCTTTTTTGCATTTCTTCATATATTTATTTATGTATTTTTAATTAAGTCAGCTTTGGCATTCCATAGTCTTCAGCCTCTGTCAGTTATGTGATGCGTATGTTTGTCTGTAGCCTCTGTCAGTCATGTGATGCGTGTGTTTGTCTGCAGGTGCTGTCAGTCATGTGACGTCTGTGTTTGTCTGCAGGTGCTGTCAGTCATGTGACGTGTGTTTGTCTACAGCCTCTGTCAGTTATGTGATGTGTGTGTTTGTCTGTAGTCTCAGTCAGTCATGTGACCCGTGTTTGTAGCCTCTGTCAGTCATGTGATGCGTGTGTTTGTCTGTAGTCTCTGTCAGTCATGTGACCAGTGTTTGTCTGCAGGTGCTGTCAGTCATGTGATGTATGTGTTTGTCTGCAGCCTCTGTCAGTCATGTGACGCGTGTTTGTCTGCAGCCTCTGTCAGTCATGTGATGCGTGTTTGTCTGCAGGTGCTGTTAGTCATGTGATGCGTGTTTGTCTGCAGGTGCTGTTAGTCATGTGATGCGTGTTTGTCTGCAGGTGCTGTTAGTCATGTGACGCGTGTTTGTCTTCAGCCTCTGTCAGTCATGTGACGCGTGTTTGTCTGCAGGTGCCGTTAGTCATGTGACGTGTGTTTGTCTTCAGCCTCTGTCAGTTATGTGACGCGTGTGTTTGTCTGTAGTCTCTGTCAGTCATGTGACCCGTGTTTGTCTGTAGCCTCTGTCAGTCATGTGATGCGTGTGTTTGTCTGTAGTCTCTGTCAGTCATGTGACTCTTCTTTGTCTGCAGCCTCTGTCAGTCATGTGACGAGTGTTTGTCTGCAGGTGCTGTCAGTCATGGGACGAGTCTTTGTCTGCAGGTGCCGTCAGTCATGTGACGTATGTGTTTGTCTGCAGGTGCTGTCAGTCATGTGACGCGTGTGTTTGTCTGCAGCCTCTCAGTCATGTGACGTCTGTGTTTGTCTGCAGGTGCTGTGATAAGAGGCTATGGACTGCAGATCGACCTGAGCCGGCAGCGCTCCATCACTCCTCCGATGTTGAGTAGTATAATCCGTAGACAACCCGTATCTCTCAACCTGGGCTTCACCAACATCTCCAAGAAGCAGCTCATGTGGCTGATCAACCGTCTGCAAGGTACGTCCTCCTGCTAGCGTCACTCGTGAAGTGTTAGACATGATGAGAAATAGTGCAGTGTTTCAGCCGTGGCGAGACACAGGCCTACAGAATCATATAAAAGCGTAGAAGTGTGTGAAAGAGCAAAGAGGAAGAAGGGTCCGAGATCAGTGTGTGTTTACACCGGTCACCGATGGAAAGATCGGAAGCGAGGAGGAATTAGTCCATGAGATTGAACTGAGCCCATGTTTGGGATTTAAAGCTCAGCAGTGAGAGTGTAATGAGGGTGTTTTGCTTCTTCAAATGAAAACTTCATCAAGTGTAATTTATAATTTTAGAGTTCTACTAGAAAGGGACCTTTCGAAATCAGAACCAAAATATGCAGGCGAAGCCACACAGGAGAAGACGAGTCTAGTGAGGAGCGTATTCACCTAAGTTTGGGACAGAAGAAGTCGAGAGGACTCCTAATTCACTAAGACCGATTCACAAAGGATTGTAGCGACACCATCGCCTCTCGCAGTCGTCCGGGATCCGCGGCACAATTGCTGCATTTTGCTGCAAACACATCTCCCATTCTCACGCTTAGTTTTGCTTGATATCCCAGTGCCGAATTTCCCTTTTTTTTCAGCACCAACTGGGTCAGCAGCAGTAACTGATGCTGCGTCCAGTTGGGCTTTCTTTTCTGTTTTGGCGAGTTACTATTGCATTACTTCAGTAGGAGCAACATTTCCTTGCTTTAAGTCTATTTAGGCTAATAGGATGTCAATTAACTTAGCGTTAATGCAAGTGTCGTTTTTTCATTATTAGGCAAGTGGTGGTTTTCATTGGGGTATTAGGCTACTTTAATTTAATTCACTACTTTTCTCTCTCTCTGCCTTTTTAGAATTACACTTCACTGGGGCCTGCACAAATATGTCATTACATATGCATTGCGATGACATTACTATTATTATATTGTGTAGGACAGACATATTTAGATGTCATAAATTCCATGATTTGTTGCGCCTGTGTTATGTTCCGCATGATGGCCCTGTCATCTAACAACCAATCACCGTGATCATTGCGAGGACGCTCATGCATGAGAATTGATGTCATCCATAGCAATGAAGACTCACTCGTTTAGTTGTAATTTTTCCTTACTAAGAGTTAGGGTTAGGAATAACTTTTAAGAGAAAACTTCTAGAAAACTCTCGGTGTTTCTGCCGCTCGCTGGTATCTCTGCCTCTCACTGATGTCTCGGTGTATCAGCCTCTCACTGATGCCTTGGCCGCTCACTGGTATCTCTGCCTCTCGCTGATGTCTCGTGTCTCCCTCAGGTCTTCTGGAGCTGAACGTGCCGGCTGCTCGTGGTCCTCCGTCTCGGCTCTCTGTCAGTCTGTGTGTCCTTGTCTGCGGCTCCTGGACCTCAGTCGCGTCGAGGATCTGAAGGACTCGCATCTGAAAGAGCTGCTGGCTCCGCCCTCCAACGACACGCGCTCAGGTCAGTTTCTTCACTCCTTTACTGGGTCATGCTTTAAATGAGTGCTGGCATAACGGACAGATTTAAAAGGTTACGGTGACATTAATGATATTATCAATTCATACAAAATTGTCATAAATGAAATGTAACCCTAAAAGGATTTTTGGTATGTGTGTTGAACATCATTGAAGAGAATGTTAGCATCTGTTGGATTTAATTTTAAGTTTATTTCCACCTTAATATGCAAAGTTGCCTAAAATAATTGATGTTTAGTTTTCCTGAGGGCCACAGATGAAGTTCGGTCTGATGTTCGTGTCTGTTAAAGGATACCAGTTTTTTTCGGTCACTGGCTTTACCTGAGATGGACCAGGACCACGGTCACACTGCAGATTAATTCAGTTGTCAGTTCAGCTTTAGTGCTGATTCATGTTCTGTTAACACAGACTTCAGTCATTTACTGGAGTGGCAGTGTGTACGAAACCGAACTGAACAGCCAGTAGTTGATTTTGAAAATGCTGCTTGGAGAGACTCTACATGTGGAAACTGAGTGAAGTTCAGTAATAAGTCGAGAGCTGGGTTAGCACTGAACAGCGCTAGCACTAACCGTGTGTTCCCGCACAGCTCACGGAGAGAACCGAGGCGGGCGCTTCCAGAACGTGACTGAGCTGCGATTGGCTGGGCTGGACGTGACCGACGCCGTGTCTCGTCTGCTGGTCCGGGTACCTTCCCCACCTGACCAAACTGGACCTGAGCCAGTGCTGCCATATCACAGACCAGACCGTCCACACGCTGACCTCAGCCATCTCCCCGCTCCGAGAGAGCCTCACACACATCAACCTGGCAGGTAAAGCCCCACACACGCCTCACATAGCCCCACACAACGTCTCTTCTTCTTGAGTCTCTCCATCATTGTCCAACTCCGGTTTGAACATTAAAGGCTAAAAGTTTTTTAGATGCTCAGGGCGCGTGTGTGAGGTAATTGGAGCACACAAGCTCTCGAAGCTCCGCCCCCTGTGCCTGGAGCAGCAGCTCATTTGCATTTAAAGGGACAGACACAAAAACAGTTTTTTTGCTCACCCTCAAAAAGTGAAACTTTTTACATGATATAATAAAGTATATGTGGGGTATTTTAAGCTAAAACTTCACATACACACTCTTATTTTACATCTTGTGAAAAGGGGCATAATAGGAGCCCTTTAAAAATCAATAGAATGTCCGTGCTCACTAATATATCCAGTAAACCTGACGACTGTCACATGACGCACACGAGAGGCATGAAGCAACCTTTACCTGTAGAAAAAACACCACAAGAATCCTATTTGTGATGTATAACTAGAAAGGCATGAAGTGAAAGCGTGTGTGTGTTACAGGCTGTGTGAAGGTGACGGATCAGTGTTTGCCGCTGCTGCGCCGGTGTGTGTCATTACAGACGGTGGATCTGCGCTCCTGTGGCCTGATGAACCCTGACCTCTGCCAAATACACACCTTCCCCTGCGCAGATGACAGAGTGCTGAAGAACAGCTGAACACACACTCGCACGCACACACACACACACACATACCTTCCCCTGCGCAGACGACAGAGCACTGAAGAACAGCTGAACATACACACACACATACTCACACACTCACATACCTTCCCCTGCGCAGATGACAGAGCATCGAAGAACAGCACAACACACACACACACTACAGACTCAGACTCACTCGTTCGCTCTGTTTTATTTCTGGATCCACCGTTTGTGAATGGAGAAATCACATCCACATGGATATTCTGTGTGTGTATGTGTGTGTGTTGTCTCCTGTGGCTGAATGGTACGGTCTCACACATGTTCGGTGAATCTCAGGAGAAACGAGCAGGTTCACCCCAAAATCAAAACAATGTTTATTTGCTTTTTGCATAAAAAGAATAAAGCCCATTTTGGGACCAAGCTTGATTTTGGGGTGACGTGATATTTGAGGTGTTGCATGAAGTTCACTGATTGTGATGGATCAAAGGTGTGTGTGAACAGTGTTCATGTCTTCAGCGGTGGATCAGTGTTGTTCTCTTCGGTGTTTTGGTGCCACACTCATTCACACACACGCACATAGAGCCGCTGCCGTCCTCCCTTTTTCTCTCTTCCTCTCGTTGTGACGGATCAGTGTTGTGACGGAACCGGCCCTGAGGCCCCGCCCCCTCTCCCGCGGCAGGTTCTGCACCCTGCCGCTACCCTGCCGGCTTCAGTCGCGCTCTAGCTGCTGTTTCACGCGGCGTCTGAGAACATCCCACACGAATGTTGCTGTAGATTCTGCTGATCTGGGAAGGTTTTCATGAACGCCTGCGTCACTGTCACTCGCTCCGGTTCTGATCCAGATTCATCCAAACTTAACTTCCTTCCAATAGCAATCGAGAAAAGTCTCTCTGTTGGTAAACTGGCCAATGAATGACATGGAATAACCTGCAAAATGCATTGGAGAATAAAACAGTTGGTGTTTCCATCATGATTCAGTGTTATCAAATCCCTGGGCGCTGGTTTGGCCGTCGGGTCTCGGACTGAACGACTGGTTCTGATGAACTGATGAACACTGGTTTCTCGGCAACACTTCCAGATCCGATGCATGTCGACTCTCTCGGACTCTCCTCGCACACTTCACTTCAGTATTGGGTCCAATACGTGGCAGTTTCCAGTGTTTGATGGCAGTAGACGAACAGCATCCCTGAAAAGTGACCTCGACAATGTAGTTGCAATGTTTCTTTTGCTGTTGGTGTTTTTAGATTTCATGTTCAGTGCAGTTCGCATTTAAAAGACGTTCTTGCACATTGGAAAATACCTGTGCGGTTTATAGTGACATATCAAACACTGAGTTTAGCATCAGGTTGTAGTTTTTCTGAAATCAGAATGAATTCAAGTCAAATGCCTTGAATAGGTTTTGAAATGCGGTTCTTTCATCCGAACGTGTGTTTTACAGATTCAAAACCCACTAAACTCAATTGCCATGTATGAACCAAACATTCGCCCTGGTTAAGGCCTGAAACATATTCTTGTAATATCTTGCCAAAATTTCCTGTTTTGGGGTGTTATATATATATATATATATATATATATATATATATATATATATATATATATATATATATATATATATATATATATATATATATATATGAATGCCTTTGCATTGATCCAAGTGATAGAATATGTGAAACAATAAGGAAAAAGAAAAACAAGGCAGCTACTATAAAAGTGACTACTGTAATAACTAAATAAAGACAATGGGGTTGTTTTTATGTGCTTTGCTTCTCTTTCCTCATGTGCAGCATACACTCATGAAACACACTCACGTTCGAAACACTCCTGAAACACACTCATGTTCGAAAACACTCCTGAAACACACTCTTGTTCGAAACACTCCTGAAACACACTCTTGTTCAAAACGCACTCCCGAAACACACTCCTGAAACACACTCGTGTTCAAAACTCTCCTGAAACACACTCTTGTTCGAAACACACTCCTGAAACACACTCTTGTTCGAGACACACTCGTGTTTAAAACACTCCTGAAACACACTGTTGAAACACACTCCTGTAACACACTCATGTTCAAAACACACTCCTGTTTGAAACACACTCCTGAAGCACACTCCTGTTTAAAACGCACTCCTGTTTGAAACACACTCCTGAAACATACTTGTGTTAGAGACACACTCCTGAAACACACTCCTGTTTAATACACACTCCTGAAACATACTTTGTGTTCGAGACACACTCCTGAAACACTCTTGTAGCACACAATTGTTCGAAGGCACACTCGTGTTCGAAACACTCCTGAAACACACACGGTGTTTGAAACACACTCCTGAAGCACACCTAGTGTTTAAACGCACTCCTGTTTGAAACACACTCCTGAAACATACTTGATCGAGACACACTCCTGAAACACACTCCTGTTTCTGACACACACTCCTGAAACATACTTGTGTTCAAGAACACACTCTTGTAGCACACACTTGTTCGAGGCACACTCTTGTTTCGAAACACTCCTGAAACACACTCTTGTTCAAGACACACCTGTGTTTAAACACTCCTGAAACACACTTGTGTTCGAAACACTCCTGAAACACACTCGTGTTTAAAACACTGCTGAAACACACTCATGTTTGAAACACACTCCTGAAACACACTCATGTTTGAAACACACTCATGTTTGAAACACTCCTGAAACACACTCATGTTTGAAACACACTCCTGAAACACACTGGTGTTTAAAACACACTCATGTTTGAAACACACTGGTGTTTAAAACACACTCATGTTTGAAAACACACTCCTGAAACACACTTGTGTTCTGAAATACACTCGTGTTCAAAATGCACTCCTGAAGCACACTTGTGTTCGAAAACGCACTCCTGTTTGAAACACACTCCTGAAACATACTTGTGTTTGAGACACACTCCTGAAACACACTCTTGTTTTCAGACACACTCGTGTCTCAAACACTCCTGAAGACACACTCGTGTTCGAAACACTTCCGAAACACACTGCTGAAACACTCCTAAACACACACTCGTGTTCGAAACACTCCTGAAACACTCTTTGTTCGAAACACTCCTGAAACACACTCTTGTTCAAGACACACTCGTGTTTAAAACACTCCTGAAACACACTTGTGTTCGAAACACTCCCGAAAACACACTGCTGAAACACTCCTAAAACACACTCGTGTTCAAAACACTCCTGAAACACTCTTGTTCAAGACACACTCGTGTTTAAAACACTCCTGAAAACACACTCGTGTTTGAAACACTCCTGAAACACTCGTGTTTGAAACACTCCTGAAACACACTTGTGTTTGAAACACACTCCTGAAACAGACTCGTTTCAAACACACTCGTGTTTGAAACATACACTCATGTTTGAAACACACTGCTGAAACACAGTTGTTATGTATAAAGCACACAGGTGAGTTATGTATCAGAGCTGGTAAGTCCCGCCCTTCAGCTAACCCCGCTGGACCTCTAGGTTGAAAAACCGTCAGTGCAAGTGAATGAGAGAAAATAATTATTTTCTAATCCCGTTTGAATTTTGCAATGAATGTAACATATGTTGTCTGTGAATTTTTTATATAATGTTTCGTGTAAAGAATGCTACAATTTAGCTTGTAGAATTTTCATACGGTTAGACTTTGTGTGAGAGCACTTTGTGGACTACAACTCTCGACGTGTTTGATATACATCACCCCCACTAACACACGGATCCCGCTAAACATGCCTGTGACTTTGGTGCACTTCACCGCCTTCTTTCAGGGAGAGGACTAACTAGTTGAGCGTGGTGAAAACCGTGATTTGTGGAGGGAAAATGTGTTAAGCGGCGACGTCACATATGGGACGTGTAGTCTTTCTCGTTATGTCTATTCCACAACTGCTAGCCAAAGAATCATACAATAAACTGTCAAACTTGTTACATGAGAAATTATATAAAAAATTCACAGACAACATATGTTACATTCATGGCACAATTCAAACGGGATCAGAAAATAATTATTTTCTCTCATTCACTTGCATTGACGCTTTTTCAACCTAGAGGTCCACTTGGAGTTTTACGGATGGGCGGGACTTACCAGCTCTGATAAAGCATTGTCACTTTAAGAGTAACATAAACACTTAACCAACTTTTTTTAGTTAATGATCTGTAAGAATGGAGCTTCATAAATGCTGTTCATTGATTTGAGTACATTTTTTGACAATTGGCAATAAAGTCTTTTAATTTTCAAATATATGGTGTAAAAACGTCTGAGTGCTGCCTCTTCAGGTTAAACGGAAAGCTCCTGCAGCAGGGTACTCTCTGACGTCAGCGAACTCTCTGACACTACTCTGTCACGCCCTTGGTGCGAGCTCACCACGCCCTTGGCAGCCCCTGGTATAAAAGCATCTGGTTCCGTCAAAACTACTCTAGCGAGTCAGGAGTTGGATTTCTGAGTATTTAAAACGATCAGGATAGCATCATGAGAACCCGAACTTGAAAGATGGACTAATCATTTCTCTTTCCGGTGCTGACAGCATAGACTATATGGGACTGACAGGAAGAACGAAAGACTTGGACCCGGCCGAACTCGAGACTTGAGAGATGAACTAATCTTTATTCTTTCCAGTACTGCTGTGCTATATCGCACGGCCGCTTCCTTTTCGGCGCCCATGTTATGGTGTCGTTCACACCAGACGCGGAGCGCCGGCGAGGCACAGCCGGCCCGCGCCGTGAAGTGCCAGTTTCGGCGTCTAGTCTATTTTTTCCGCGAGCCGCGAGTGATCCGCGTCAATTCCGGAAGGAAGTTACACCAAGACACACTCGACCATCCAGTAAATGTAATCAAGATTTTCGTAAGTAGCCTACTAGATGTTTTGGAATATTTAACATGACATTTTAATTATATAATGATGAAATGAACGAAATGATTCGATAAAAGATTAGTTCATTTTGCTGAACGAGACTCAAAGATCCGAGTCAGTAAAATGATCCGAACTTCTCACCACTACAGCTGTCAATTAATCCGTCACTGCGGGTCTCATGTGCACGCTCCCCGCTCAGCCCCGCCCTTGGCTCGTCCCCTCTGTCTCCGCTGGGGTCTGCCCACTTTTTTAGCATTTTTCAAATTTTGCCAGTGGGTGGAGTCAGGCTTTGACCAGGGGTTTAGTTACACTTTAAGACATAAGTTTGAGTGAAGTCATGTGATGATGACGTGGGGATGTGTGGCAAACAAAGTGATATGAATGTGAGCATTAAAACAAGTGTTCCAATCCTGAATTCATGTCTATGATTCTCCTTTATTGTCCTCTGTCTTTATAAAAAGGTAAAGACACGACAAAGTGGCGACGAGGATGTTTTGAAGGAACCTCTGCGTGTTTGAATTGCTGCATATAATAGTGAAGTGCAGAAAACAGCTGACGGAGAGCTCGAAAGACGCTGATGGCTGGCATCATTGGAAATATCGGACAGTTTGATGAAAATGTGGAACAATGGAGCTCATACACGGAGCGATTTGAATACTTCCTGCAGGCAAATGCCATTGAGGGTGAGAAGACTGTACCGACATTCCTCAGTGTGATGGGCGCAAAGACTTTCACTTTGCTACGCAGTCTCGTACAGCCTAGGAAACCAGGTGAGAACACTTATGCTGAGATTGTGGCAGTGTTGAGCGCACATTTTTCACCTAAACCGCTGGTGATAGCGGAACGATTTCGGTTTCACAAGAGAAATCAGGAAGAGGGAGAAACTGTTACTATGTTTGTGGCTGCACTGAAAAAACTTTCTGTACACTGTGAATTCGGCGATGTTTTCGAATGATACTCTTAGGGACAGGCTCGTTTGTGGATTAAGAAGCGAAGCCATTCAAAAAAGGCTGTTAAGTGAAAGTATTCTCACGTTGCAGAAAGCAACTGAAATAAGTGTTGGCATGGAACTTGCTGCTAAAGAAGCACAGCATTTCAGTAGCTCAGAGAAAGTGTATAAATTGTCTGCTGACATGAGCACATTCCAGAAGTCACTTGGCAAAGCACCTACCAATGTAACATGTTTTAGATGTGGCAAAGTTGGCCATCTTGCATCTGAGTGTTGGAGTAAAGAGTTGGTGTGTCATAGTTGTGGAAAAAAAGGCCACATAGAACGTGTTTGCAGAGGAAAACAAAATGCTGCAACACAAAAAATTCAGAAAAATGCCGGGCACATCAAAGAATAAAGAAGAATGTGTATACAATGCAGTCAAATTGCAAGTACACAGAAGACACTGATTCCTCCTCAGAGGAAGTTCCTTTGAACATTCTAGCCATGGAAGGAGACTCCAAAGGCTATTGGGTGTCACCTATCATTGAGGGAGAGCCAGTGCGTATGGAGATAGACACTGGTGCGGCTGTTTCTATCGTGTCAGATACTGTGTACCACAAAACCCTAAAACATGTCTATTTAAAGCCATCCAAGATTGTGTTGAAAACATATACGGGTGAGCCTGTGACTGTAAAAGGAGTAATGGATGTGGAAGTGGAATTAAATGGTCAATCAGCAACGCTGCCTCTGTATGTGATAAAAGGGAAATACCCAGCGTTGCTTGGACGAGAATGGATGGAAAAAATTAAATTGGACTGGCTGACGGTGCGGATGGTGTCGAAGGGAAAAATACGGAGCTCAGGGATGTTCTAGAAAGACATAATGATGTTTTCAAGGATGAACTGGGCACGATGAAAGACATTACAGCCAAGCTCGACATTAAGCCCGATGGTAAGGCCAAGTGTTGTAAAGCCCGTCCTGTGCCCTATGCTATTAGATCAAAAGTTGAGACCGCTCTGGAAGACCTGGTGACCAGTGGGGTCATTGTACCAGTGAGTAACAGTGAGTGGGCAACGCCTATAGTACCCGTGCTTAAAAAGGATGGTTCCATTCGGATTTGTGGTGATTTTAAAATCACAGTAAACCCTATTCTGTCACCTGACCAGTATCCACTTCCCCTCATTGATGATCTGTTTGCTGGCTTGGCAGGGGGAAAGCGGTTCAGCAAACTTGATCTTAGTCAGGCCTACCTACAAATGAAAGTCGATGAGAACTCTAGGGAGTTGCTGACAATTGTTACACAAAAGGGGCTTTTCAGATACCAGCGTCTTCCTTTTGGTATCACATCGGCCCTTCGCTTTTCCAGAGGGCTATGGACCAGGTGTTAAGTGGCCTGTCGGGGGTACAGTGCTACTTAGATGACATATTGGTAACAGGAAAAACCGAAGCGGAACATCTGAGTAATCTGGACGGTACACTCCAGCGCCTAAAAGAATATGGTTTAAGAGTACGAAAAGACAAATGTGAGTTTTTCAAGCGGTCAGTTGAATATCTGGGTCATGTAATTGATGCTGATGGACTGCACAAGGCACCTTCAAAAGTAAGAGCTGTACTAGAGGCTCCAGCACCACAGAACACCAGTCAGCTCCGCTCATTCATAGGCCTTCTAAATTACTATGGACGATTCATCAATGGATTGGCCACATTGTTGAAACCATTACACCAACTTCTGTGTCGTAACCAGTCGTGGGAATGGACACAGCAATGTGAGACCACTTTTCAAGAAGCTAAGAAAGCTCTGGTGAAGTCCGTGTACTAACCCATTTTAATCCAAAGCTTCCCCTGCAGTTAGCTTGTGATGCATCACCGTATGGGGTGGGAGCTGTGATTTCCCACATTATGACTTCAGGAGAGGAAAGGCCAATAGCATTTGCCTCACGCACGCTGAACAAAGCAGAGAGCAGAGTATGCGCAAATTGAGCGAGAGGCTTTGGGAATCATTTTTGGTATTCGGAAATTTCACCAGTATCTGTATGGCAGGCAGTTTATGCTGCTAACTGATCACCGGCCTTTAACCACTATTCTTGGGCCACACACAGTATTCCCTCGCTGGCAGCAAGTCGAATGCAGAGATGGGCACTGCTGTTATCAGCACACACGTATGAAATAATGTATAGGAAGGCAGAGCAGACACGGAAACGCAGATGGTTTATCAAGACTACCATTACCTGTGACATGTCCCGAGAGCAAGCAGAAAGATATTTTCTATTTTGAGCAAGTTACAGTGGCTCCAGTGACCTCTACACAGGTGAGAAGATCAACACGTAACGATCCAATTCTGTCTGCAGTCATGGAGATGGTAAAAGATGGACACGTGCCTAAGGACACCACCAATTTGAAGCCGTACTTGCTCTAGGAAGAATGAACTGTCATTTCATTCAGGATGTCTTCTCTGGGGACAAAGTCATCATTCCACCCTCGTTGAGAAAACCGGTCCTCCAGCAGCTCCATGTGGGCCATTGTGGTATTGTGCGAATGAAGGAAATAGCTCGGAGTTATTTTTGGTGGCCTGGTCTGGAGGGGGACATTGAAGGAAAAGCAAAGTCATGTCTGTCCTTCCAGCAAGTGAGAAATGACCCTCAATTGGCTCTATTACACCCGTGGGATTGGCCAAGAAACTCCTTGGCAGCGTGTACATGTGGATTTTGCTGGACCAGTCGAAGGGAAGATGTTGTTAATAGTCGTTGATGCCCATAGCAAGTGGCCTGAAGTTGTTGTTATGCACTTTACGACTGCCGAGAAAACCGTAGTGAAACTGGGAGAGATGTTTAGCCGTTTTGGCTACCCTGAACAGCTCGTCAGTGACAATGCTTTATACATAACAACAGTCCCGAAACACACTCCTGAAAGTCAAGTCACATTTATTTATATAGCGCTTTTCACAATAACCTAGGGGGGCTCCGTAGAAATCAGAAACATTAGAAACCTTTTCTGCATCAGAAACAGATAGCATGTTACGTAGCTTAGCAATGTTTCGAAGGTGGAAAAAGGCTGTTCTTGTTACATATGAAATATGATTTTCGAAAGACAAGTTGCGGTCTAGTATAACACCCAGGTCTTTTACTGTAGTGGATAAAGTAACAGGACATCCATCTATATTAAAGTTGTAATGTAAGAGGTTTTGTTGTATTGTTGTATTGTAAGAAACACACTGGTGTTTGAAACACTCATGTTTGAAACACACAACACACTCCTGAAACACTGGTGTTTGAGACGCTCCTGAAGCCAGTAGCGCGGGTGGGAAGGTGGGGCACCCCCTGGTGGAGGGCTGTGGACTAACATAATATTGTACATAAAAACGGGATATAAAATAGTGTTAGCGCTAACTAACGCTCTTATGCCTGATGTAGAGTGTTCAAGCTACAGAGAAAATGAAATCAAGTTTGAAGTGTCCGTGCTTCGTCCCGCCCTAGAGCCGTGAACCCCCAGAATGCCCTGCGCTGGCTCGATGTGGAATGCGGTCCGCCTTCCAACTAAGGTTTTTTCTAGTCGACTAGTAGTTGTAAATTTACACCATTAGTGGACAAATCGCCCCTTTATATTAATTTAATTACTTAAATAGATGACCTATATTTCTCCAATGAGTTTCGGTGCCTCCAGTGAAAGTGATCATGCAGCTTATTACACTGTCTGATTTACTTCTTATTTATTAAATACAGTTTGTCAATCGATATTCAGGATTACTGTAACATTTGTTTATGAGCAGATGAAGCTTTTATCATTTATTAATATCATTTATTTATTTTAAGTTCAACTTTGGGGAGAAATGCAGGGCTTAAAGTATTCCAAATGTGCATTTTCATTAAAAGTCATGTACAATTTCCCTTGTGCCACTCTCTACAAATATTCATATGTAATATTCATTTTTCACCAAAAACGCATTAAATTGAATACAAGACAAGTACAGCAGAGACCGAATATTACAGATGTTTGTGTTGTATTGTTCATCAGTGTCTGCATTATCAGACTGTTCACAGGACCACACACACATTTGAATACTTTTAATTGGATCTGAAAGACATAACAAATTGAACACAAATACTCTGGGAAGGGTCTTTAACATGGTGACAGATCAACGGTTCATGGCTAACACACTTGGACAGGTCCTTTCAATTATAATTCTCCACACATTAGGGATAAACAGAACATCTGCGCTCTCCACATCTCCCAGCGCCGCCGCCAGTATGAATGGCTCCAGTGCCCCCCCTGCTTCTCCGAGTATGATCCAGTGCCCCCCGCCACTGCTCACTCTGGCATGCTGGGAACCGCACTCTTCAGCACCAGCGGGACATCTTTATCTGCGGTTCCGAAGAGCGGGAACATCTTCTCCGGGAACTGGGCCGTGAAGGAGTGCAGCTCGGAGCCGCCTCTTGGCGTCGTAGAAGATCAACTGCCCCTCCTCCAGGTCCAGGTACACCCCGACGCGCCGCAGGTGTCCGGTGACGCGCACCTTCGCTGGCGGCGGCGCGGTCAGTGCGCGTAAGTGGCTCCGCGCTCCACCACAGCGCGTAGTATCCGCTGGCGGGCGTCATGTCAAACAGACCCTTCCTCTGCGCAGACTCACACACCACTCCCAGCTTCCAGTCACGGTTCTCACCCACGCTCACCTGAGGAGAGAGCAGGGGCAGCAGTTAGCGGCACGCAGGGCAAAGGTCACGCGTGTTAGGCGAGCTGTGCTGGCCCGGACCAGCACGTACAGGTCAGCCTAGATATGTGATATTCCTGCACGTACACTCACCGGCCACTTTATTAGGTACCCCATGCTAGTAACGGGTTGGACCCCCTTTTGCCTTCAGAACTGCCTCAATTCTTTGTGGCATAGATTCAACAAGGTGCTGGAAGCATTCCTCAGGGAGTTTGGTCCATATTGACATGATGGCATCACACAGTTGCCGCAGATTTGTTGGCTGCACATCCATGATGCGAATCTCCCGTTCCACCACATCCCAAAGATGCTCTATTGGATTGAGATCTGGTGACTGTGGAGGCCATTTGAGTACAGCAAACTCATTGTCATGTTCAAGAAACCAGTCTGAGATGATTCCAGCTTTATGACATGGCGCATTATCCTGCTGAAAGTAGCCATCAGAAGTTGGGTACATTGTGGTCATAAAGGGATGGACATGGTCAGCAACAATACTCAGGTAGGCTGTGGCGTTGCAACGATGCTCAATTGGTACCAAGGGGCCCAAAGAGTGCCAAGAAAATATTCCCCACACCATGACACCACCACCACCAGCCTGAACCGTTGATACAAGGCAGGATGGATCCATGCTTTCATGTTGTAGACGCCAAATTCTGACCCTACCATCCGATGTCGCAGCAGAAATCGAGACTCATCAGACCAGGCAACGTTTTTCCAATCTTCTATTGTCCAATTTCGATGAGCTTGTGCAAATTGTAGCCTCAGTTTCCTGTTCTTAGCTGAAAGGAGTGGCACCCGGTGTGGTCTTCTGCTGCTGTAGCCCATCTGCCTCAAAGTTCGACGTACTGTGCGTTCAGAGATGCTCTTCTGCCCACCTTGGTTGTAACGGGTGGTTATTTGAGTCACTGTTGCCCTTCTATCAGCTAACCAGTCTGGCCATTCTCCTTTGACATCTGGCATCAACAAGGCATTTCCGCCCACAGAACTGCCGCTCACTGGATGTTTTTTCTTTTCGGACCATTCTCTGTAAACCCTAGAGATGGTTGTGCGTGAAAATCCCAGTAGATTAGCAGTTTCTGAAATACTCAGACCAGCCCTTCTGGCACCAACAATCATGCCACGTTCAAAGTCACTCAAATCAGCTTTCTTCCCCATACTGCTGCTCGGTTTGAACTGCAGGAGATTGTCTTGACCATGTCTACATGCCTAAATGCACTGAGTTGCCGCCATGTGATTGGCTGCTTAGAAATTAAGTGTTAACGAGCAGTTGGACAGGTGTACCTAATAAAGTGGCCGGTGAGTGTATATTACATAATCTAGATTGATGCACATCTCTGCACAAGACCAAATGTTGAAGCGCTGAGAGTGTGTGTGTGTTTGTGAAGCACCTCCCAGTAGTGGCGTCCCGACTCGTATCCGTGTTTCGCAAGTGCACAGGACCAGATGTCGAAGCGCTGAGAGTGTGTGTTTGTGAAGCACCTCCCAGTAGTGGCGTCCCGACTCGTATCCGTGTTTGGCGAGAGCACAGGACCAGACGTCGAAGCGCTGAGAGTGTGTGTTTGTGAAGCACCTCCCAGTAGTGGCGTCCCGACTCGTATCCATGTTTGGCGAGCGCACAGATACTAGACGTTGAAGCGCTGAGAGTGTGTGTGTGTGAAGCACCTCCCAGTAGTGTCGTCCCGACTCGTATCTGTATTTCAGCGAGCGCACAGGACCAGACGTCGAAGTGCTGAGAGTGTGTGTCTGTGTGTGTGTGTGAAGCACCTCCCAGTAGTGTCGTCCTGACTCGTATCCGTGTTTGGCGAGCGCACAGGACCAGACGCCGAAGCGCTGAGAGTGTGTGTGTGAAGCACCCCCAGTAGTGGCATCCCGACTCGTATCCGTGTTTCGCGAGCGCACGGACATCAGACGTCGAAGCGCTGAGAGTGTGTGTGTGTTTGTGAAGCACCTCCCAGTAGTGGCGTCCCGACTCGTATCCGTGTTTGGTGAGCGCACAGGACCAGATGTCGAAGCGCTGAGAGTGTGTGTGTTTGTGAAGCACCTCCCAGTAGTGGCGTCCCGACTCATATCCATGTTTGGCGAGCGCACAGGACTAGACGTCGAAGCGCTGAGAATGTGTGTGTGTGAAGCACCTCCCAGTAGTGTCGTCCCGACTCGTATCAGTGTTTCGCGAGCACACAGGACCAGATGTCGAAGCGCTGAGAGTGTGTGTCTGTGTGTGTGTGAAGCACCTGCCAGTAGTGTCATCCCAACTCGTATCCGTGTTTCGCGAGCGCACAGGACCAGACGTCGAAGCGCTGAGAGTGTGTGTCTGTGTGTGTGAAGCACCTTCCAGTAGTGTCGTCCTGACTCGTATCCGTGTTTGGCGAGCGCACAGGACCAGACGTCGAAGCGCTGAGAGTGTGCGTGTTTGTGATGCACCTCACAGTAGTGGCGTCCCGACTCTTATCCGTGTTTGGCGAGCGCACAGGACCAGACGTCGAAGCGCTGAGAGTGTGTGTGTGTGAGTGTGTGTGTGTGAAGCACCTCCCAGTAGTGGCGTCCTGACTCGGTATCCGTGTTTGGCGAGCGCACAGGAACCAGACGTCGAAGCGCTGAGAGTTGTTCCTGTAGAACTGCAGTTTCTCTCCGCGCTTCAGTTGCTTGCGGTCCTCAGACAGGATCAGGAATGGGTATGCCGACATGGGGTTCAGGGTCACGTCCTCACACACACACACATTTCATTAGGCCTTGCATTTCACAAATCATTCATGTGTGTTTTTTTAAGCATTGAAAATAGAAGGAGGAATGACTTTGCTTTTCATGCACAATATCTCAGTATATTATATTCCAGACTGAAGGAAACATAAAGGGTAACAGGAGTCGAGAACACTCACCCAGATAACCTTTAACCTTCTTGTGCCCTAAAAAACAAAACATTCAATGTCTGATCAAAACAGAGGCAAAAGTGTTAGGCAAAAAAATTGCATATTTTAAAATTTATGAGAGCTTATCTGTACTGGATCCTGAGTGAAGTGAAGTGTTTATGGGTATTTTTATGATAGTTTATCTGTGTTTCGATTGTGGCCTAATGTTAGAGCCGGACTCATAACCCGAAGGTTGTGGGTTCGAGTCTCAGTACCGTGAATGAACACGATCTCTTCCACTGTCATTACCAATGTGTGTGCGTGTATTTGTGTGTGTAGCAAGCTAGCATGAGAAAAAATGAAAGCTTTAAGCATAAAGTTCTGCCAGGAAGACTTAATCACTACGTCATTATTACCTTCACATCTATCCAATCACGTCTCTAGACTCGCTGCATAAAAGACCTGTACTCTCACATGTTTGAGTTCGCAGATACCGACGCGACAACAAATGCGGTCGCAGTTATTCATGCTCTCGTTCAGTCGCCAGGCAACATTTTTCAGGATATTTTGCTTACAATTTGTGTGATTATGTCCCGCACCATTTCCTACCGCACGTCGAGGTTCCTGCTCTCAGTTTTCGCATCTTCCCGTAGACACAGCGATCCTCGGAGAGTTTTTGATCAGCCAAGGCGTCTCACGAGCAGTTCTGTCTGTCTCTAGGCTAAAGCATTCCAGAACTGCGCTGTCTGCACAGGTGCCATTATCCCGCAAATCACCGATCCACCGACACAAATCAACAACTCTGCAAGTCACGACTCGAGACGCTCTAGCTCTCACCGGTTCAAGTTCAAACTCCACTCCAAGTCTTTCAGTCGTATTGGTAGGTATTGCACCTCCACCAGCACTGTTAATGTGTCCTCTACACGATTAAACTTCATTCAGGTAAGTATTTCTCCATGGCTTCCTACACGTCCGAGTTGAAATCACGGTTAAAGATTGGCGTCCACGATGTCGATGACGTGGCGCTATCTGATCATTATGGCTGATCTGTATGGCGTTCCGATAGGTTCTTTAATATAACTTTGCAACATGCACTCGTCTCAATGAACGTGACGTCTGCCGAACGTGACGTCTGCCGCACGCCTCGTCTGCATCTGCAACATCACTCGTTCGTCTGCCAAACGTCTCGTCTGCGTCTGCCGAACGTGACGTCTGCGTCTGCTGCGGGGGAGCGGGGATGTACCAAATAGCTCATAAGGAATGCATAGGCCTACTGCTCTTCAATTATGTTTGTTTATAAATTAAGTAAAATGTACTCCCTGTAAAATGTATCAGAAAATGCGCACAAATTAAGAATATTCAACAAAATAGACACTAAAAAAATGTGAGCAGTTTATAATGTTTAGTAGCAGATAGAATTAACATTTTACACCCAGAAGGAGGAAGCAGATGTTGAAATGTAGTGTGGATGCCAGTTCGGGACCGATGCCTTGACAAAACTAGATTATTTGCACTTGATTATTATCCGATTTGCACGTCATGTAGGGTCTACTTTTTATTATTAATAACTGTTGTCAAATTAAAAATGTTTTCTGTAACTTTCTTTCCTTTTACCATGGGTGCGCTTTGCCAGGACTGCTGTTTAGCCTACTTGTGTGTGCAAGCAAGGGCTTGAACATTTATTAAACGAGTAGAATACTTTCCAAGCCGTTAGGCTACTTATAGGTCTTATGAATTATTACGCTTGTAATATAAAAAATAAACATATTAGAATAACTTTTAAAATTGTGTGAACACGAAGCAGTTCTTCCGACCCATTCAAACTAAAATGAAAACATTACACTATTTGAGAAATCTAAGCATATTTACGGCCTTTATTTTAAAATAATAAAAAGAGTAATTTAAGACATAAGGACAGGGTGACCCTGATATTGACGGAAATCTGTCGTAGGTACTCCCATATTGACGCACAACTTGAATCCCTGTATATGAAGTGTATAATATAAAATTACAGGCTACATTATATATTAGTAAATATATTGTCTCACATTTTTAAATATATGAAAATGTCTTATGTAATATGCAATATATTGTATTAACATATAATTCTGAATATTTTCAAATATAGGCTATACTGTTAAACCATGCAGCGTTTCTCAAAGTGTGGGGCGCGCCCCACTGGTGGGGAATAGAAACATGACAATTGGGGCGCGACAAACGGGAGAAAATGTGGTTATATTATTTTTTCCCCCATCTCTATTAATTCCTTTATTTAGTGAGCATAAACTCAAAGCAAAACAACAACATAAAGACTATAAATTTTATTTTAATATTGAATTGTTTCTATATAGAACGCTTAAAATGTATTTTTATTGAATTGTTTCATTTAAAGACATTTCAGGCTTTAGACATATCTGTCTTTAAACGCAACAGATAAAAATAAATAGACTCTTTAGGCTATTTCTAATATTTTTGTTTCATTTATGACGAGATTCTTAAGTTCACGAGGTACCGCGGCCGCGCTCCCATGCTTATGGCCATTAATTTATTTAATGGCTACAACACATATACGGCTTGCAGACTCTTTTTTTACTTAGAAATGGCTGCACATTCATTTAATTCTGAAGTTTGCAAACAAGTTGAAAGGCATTCTTTTGTAAATCATATCTGCAACATTTATCAAGTACACAGATAATTTTGCATGCATTTATTAATCATTATGGTAAATCACAATAAAGTAATAAATAATTTTTTACCGTTTTTAACCCACGTTTTTACCGTTTTTACTCCCATAGAAAAATCATTAAAATAACGCTTAAAGTGGTTTAATGCAGATTGGACCAGGGGTTTGTGTGTGGACCACTATTTAATCAAGAATTTTTGCATTCTGGTTGAAGTTCCCGTTAGGATAGAAAAACATGAACACACATAAGTCCTATCACAGACGCATACGTGACGTTATAAGACAGACGCAAGTGTCACGTTCATTGTAGACGAGTGCATGTTGCAAAGTCAGATTAAAGAACCAGATCAGTATGGCGCTCGCTTTGTGTCATTTCCATACTAAACAAGATTAAAGACGTGTTAACGTGCGTGTGGAGACGTCTGCACGTCTTAACGTCTGCCCGTCTGCACGTCTTAACGTTTGCCCGTCATAACGTCTGCCCGTCATAAAGGGATGGGTAAAATTAACCTAGGGTCCAAATGGTTTCTGAATGGTTCTGGTATGTATGTATGTATGTATGTATGTATGTATGTATGTATGTATGTATGTATGTATGTATGTATGTATGTATGTATGTATGTATGTATGTATGTATGTATGTATGTATGTATGTATGTATGTATGTATGTATGTATGTATGTATGTATGTATGTATGTATGTATGTATGTATGTATGTATGTATGTATGTATGTATGATGATGTATGTATGATGTATGTATGTATGTATGTATGTATGTATGTATGTATGTATGTATGTATGTATGTATGTATGTATGTATGTATGTATGTATGTATGTATGTATGTATGTATGTATGTATGTATGTATGTATGTATGTATGTATGTATGTATGTATGTATGTATGTATGTATGTATGTATGTATGTATGTATGTATGTATGTATGTATGTATGTATGTATGTATGTATGTATGTATGTATGTATGTATGTATGTATGTATGTATGTATGTATGTATGTATGTATGTATGTATGTATGTATGTATGTATGTATGTATGTATGTATGTATGTATGTATGTATGTATGTATGTATGTATGTATGTATGTATGTATGTATGTATGTATGTATGTATGTATGTATGTATGTATGTATGTATGTATGTATGTATGTATGTATGTATGTATGTATGTATGTATGTATGTATGTATGTATGTATGTATGTATGTATGTATGTATGTATGTATGTATGTATGTATGTATGTATGTATGTATGTATGTATGTATGTATGTATGTATGTATGTATGTATGTATGTATGTATGTATGTATGTATGTATGTATGTATGTATGTATGTATGTATGTATGTATGTATGTATGTATGTATGTATGTATGTATGTATGTATGTATGTATGTATGTATGTATGTATGTATGTATGTATGTATGTATGTATGTATGTATGTATGTATGTATGTATGTATGTATGTATGTATGTATGTATGTATGTATGTATGTATGTATGTATGTATGTATGTATGTATGTATGTATGTATGTATGTATGTATGTATGTATGTATGTATGTATGTATGTATGTATGTATGTATGTATGTATGTATGTATGTATGTATGTATGTATGTATGTATGTATGTATGTATGTATGTATGTATGTATGTAGTAATATAATAAGTAATACTACTATATATTAGACTTATTCCTATAAGAGTTAATATCAATTTCAGGCTATAACCAATGCAGTGCCTAAGCTCCAGGTAAAGTTTACACAACCTATGAATATGTTTTGTGTTGGAAAGGAAAGGAAAGAGTGAATCCAAATTGTTCCATGCGTCAGTAATTTTTAAGCCTATTTAGAAAGTGGAAATGGTAAAATAAATGCTGCTCTGCTGCCACCTACTGATTAAAGTGTTCATCGCATCTCATTCTTTTTTAAGTGTTTGTTTTTCCTGCAGGTGAAAGCGATGCAGTGTTTGCTCCTCTTAGTGTATTTATTTGGGCTGTCAAGTGTTTTGCCTGACTTAGGCAAGATTTTTGTGTGCTCTCAACAGTAGCAAAACATGTATGACTAGGTTACATTTAGTAGAGTGCTGCTTTTAAGAACTTTAGTGTAGCTCTATTAAATAGTATATTTATGTTAAACATTTTTAAATTGAACTTGTTTAGAATACGAATTGCAGTATCCTAGTCCAAGCAATCACAAGTAGGCTAACTCTTATTAGTTTAAAATCCTATAAGCTCTCATAATGGTTTCTGAATGGTTAATTAATGCTCAATCAATGCAGCATCTATGGGTGAACTCGGGGCATGCAGATCGTCGCTGCAGAGCATTAACACATCTGAAAAACACTAATATATAATGATGAAGACACACTTTTTCTGAATTTTACCAGCCTGATTGGTTTGTCTCTCAGAATATCGTAAAATGACAATAGACTTTTATTAAAAAGTTACATCTATCATTGGGATACCAAATGATACTTTAACAGACATTCAGCATTATAGAAATGAGTTGATCAAATGCAGTCCAACATTAAATGTGCCTAAAAATATGTCTATAACAGTTTCTATGAGGAAATAAGGAAAAATAGATATCTCCAGACGTATGGCAGACGCACGTGGTCACGTTTGTAAATTTAGATCGTTGCAGACGGGCAGACGTTCAGACGTAATCCCACACGTTAACTTTTAACGTGACGTCGCCGTGACGTCTGCATAGATCAACAGCTACTACGTCATTGACGTGTCTACGTGACGTGATATTTGCGTGTACGTCTCCATATTAAACAAATGGAGAACGTACACGCACGTATACACGTGTGTTATCTGTAGTGCTTGTCAGTCTCGTCGCCGAATGGAACATTCCGAGCGCCATAATCAGAACGTTCGATTCACTCGCTGCACTGATCCGTGCTGTACTGTGGATAGCGTGTTAAATACGTGTACAATAAATAACTTCACTGCCACACGTGAATGACGCGTGACGTCTGGACCCGACACTTCACTGCCACGCGTGATTTGCGTGACGTCTGCGTGACATCTGCTTCACGTCTGCGTCTTAAGTTGAATAGAAATGAATAGCAAAATAAAAAAAAATAAGACGTTGAGTGAGACGTTCATTGAGACGAGTGCATGTTGCAAAGTTAGATTAAAGAGCCTATCGGAACGCCATAGATCTGCAGACTGCAGACGGGCCGGATAGCTCGCCTTAATGCTTGTACCAAGTGTAAGCAAAGTTTGCGTTTTCCGTCAGTCCGATATTTCATATTTCAGTTGTGATCTAATAATATCAGCGTTGTCAATACCACGCTCTCATTTGCAGTCTACAAATACCCACTAACATCTGTGTAACTGATATAAAGCAGCTATGCTTTTGAGTTCTTAGTTAAGAGCTCTATACTTATGCAATATCACGGGTCGCAGTTCGTCATCACGTCTGCTCACTCACCAAAGTTCGGTTGCGAGTGCGTTTAAAAAAAAAAAAAAAACCCTGAGCTAAAGAGAGCAAGTTTATCATTTGGCTGTTATGCATATACTGCAGTGGTCATATCTACAATGGTAGCAAGTTACATATTAATTGCGTAAGAGTAATTTCACAAAAATTATTTTCACCATATTAGGCTACTTTAAATTCATATTAAGTCATTTAATATCTAAATGACTTAGATTACAACATTGGAATTGTGTACAATCTCTGTAATACTCAACCTTTCTGGTGGCTACGTAATCCATTGAAATGTGTGATTGGAATAAGAATTAATGTGAGGGTGCTTCCACATTAATTTCAGAGAAACGCAGTCTAAAGGATCAAGGCAGCTGTGTGGCTCTGCTTAAGCCACATACCTCAACCCTGTCCCTTAACCTAACCGTCACTGGGGTTACCGTTCCCTTACCATCCTAGGAAAGAAAAATATGGCTCCCCAGATATAGATGTACATTTTGTTTGTTTTGTTTTGCTCGGACATCTGACGGCGCGTACAGACACGTGGAATGACGGACGTAATGGCGTAGACATACACGCCTACACGCGGATGGCTGAAAATGCGTGAATCCGTCTTTGAAACGAAACCTTTATACGTCAGATGTAAATTTTTATATAGTTATGTTCATTTAATATATATATATAAAAAAATACAAATATGAGGGGTGTCCGTTTTGTGACTAATGTTTCTTTTGTAAAACCATGGAGTATAAAATTTAATAATAAATTATCGGTATTGCATTGGACTCTATTATTATTGCATAGTTATTTAGCATCCTTAAACCTTCACCAGAAATCCCGCCGTGCATAGAGCCCATCGTGGCTGCATCTGTGGTCTATTGAGACCTTTTCTAAGTCCGGCTTATCGTGGCTATGTCTGGCCTATTGTGGCTGTATCTGTGGTCTTTCGAGTCCTGTCAACGTCTGGCCATGGTGGCTATATCTGTGTGATCTATCGAGACCTGTCTATGTCTGGCCATCGTGGCTATATCTGTGGTCCATCAAGACCTGTCTATGTCTGGCCATCATGGCTGTATCTGTGGTCTATCGAGACCTGTCTGCGTCTGGCCTATCGTGGCTGTATCCGTGGTCTATCAAGACCTGTCTATGTCTGGCCTATCGTGGCTGTATCCGTGGTCTATCAAGACCTGTCTGTCTGGCCTACCGTGGCTGTATCGTGGCCTATCGTGGCTGTATCTGTGGTCTATCGAGACCTGTCTGCGTCTGGCCTATCGTGGCTGTATCTGTGGTCTATCGAGACTTGTCTGCGTCTGGCCTATCGTGGCTGTATCTGTGGTCTATCGAGACCTGTCTATGTATGGCCTAACGTGGCATCGTTCTGTGGTCTAACGTGACCTGTCCATGTATGGCCTAATGTGGCATTGTTCTGTCGGTCTAACGTGACCCGTTTATGTATGGCCTAAGGTGGCTCCGTTCTGTCGGTTTAACGAGACGTGTCTATGTATAGCCTAACGTGGCACCGCTCTCTATGGTCTAACGAGACGTGTCTATGTATGGCCTAACGTGGCATTGTTCTGTCGGTCTCAACGTGACCTCTCCATGTATGGCCTATTGTGGCACCGTTCTGTTTGGTCTAACGAGACCTGTCCATGTATAGCCTAACGTGGCATTGTTCTGTCGGTCTAACGTGACCTCTCCATGTATGGCCTATCGTGGCTCTGTTCTGTCGGTCTCAACGAGACGCGTCTATGTATAGCCTAACGTGGCACCGCTCTCTATGGTCTAACGAGACCTGCCTACAGTATGTCTCGCCTAACGTGCCACTGTCTGCACGGTCTCAACGTGACCTGTCTATGTATGGCCTAACGTGGCATTGTTCTGTCGGTCTAACGTGACCTCTCCATGTATGGCCTATCGTGGCACCGTTTCGTTTGGTCTACACAGACCTGTCCATGTATAGCCTAACGTGGCACCGCTCTCTATGGTCTAACGAGACCTGTCCATGCATGGCCTAAGCAGCACCGTTCCGTCCGGTCTAATGAGGCCCGTCTATGTACGTTTCAATGTGGCACCATTTATGATCTAACGAGGCTGTCTATGTATAGCTGAACGTAGCACCGTCCATGCAGCCTCGCTTCACGCATCCTCAAGAGTGGAGCCGATAAATCACGTAAAAGTGCGTAGAATTCTACGTCAATCGCCGGGTAATAAAAAAAATAATAATAATAATAATAAAAAAAATAAAAATAAAATAAAACTTTCCATGGCCCCACATTGTACCACAGGTCAACATTTTACAACGTGTATAGCTCTCTTGTCTATCATACTTTCCATGGTAACCCTCCTTTCTATTTTTCAGGAAGCACAAGATCCAAGACCGGTGGGTACACATTCCGTTACAAATTTTTGGGGGTGGGCTGGCCCCGTCCTGGCGGATCCATAATCCAACTATTTTTGGGGGTCGGCTGCGCCCCTGCCTATGCTCCAGGCAGGAAATGCAGATCCGCTACCCGCGGATTACGAACTAAGGACGGGGCCTACGCCAAAGAACTTTATAATTAATTGCTTGCTGGGCTGTCAATAAATTCATGCTTGTTTCATCACTATATCTCCCGAGTCTTTCTAGTAGAAATGAAAGCTTTAAGCATAAAGTTCTGCCAGGAAGACTTAATCACTACGTCATTATTACCTTCACATCTATCCAATCACGTCTCTAGACTCGCTGCATAAAAGACCTGTACTCTCACATGTTTGAGTTCGCAGATACTGACGCGACAACTACCTCCACCATCCCCACCACCACCAGGATGGTCCCGTCCATACCTCCCGGGGGTCGGCTGCGCCCCTGCCTATGCTCCAGGCAGGAAATGCAGATCCGCTACCCGCGGATTACGAACTAAGGACGGGGCCTACGCCAAAGAACCTGATAATTAATTGCTTGCTGGGCTGTCAATAAATTCATGCTTGTTTCATCACTATATCTCCCGAGTCTTTCTGGTAGAACTAATAATAGAGTGAATATTACTCACTATCAACATCTAACTGAATATCTGACCTCGGAACTCTTTTGAAAAGGAAGTGGATACACAAATGTATGGATGCAATAAAACACATATATACATACCCAGTTTTAGTTTGCGTAGATCTGCAGAAAGGAAAGAGTGTAAATTAGATAAGATTAGATTAGATTTGATTAGTCCGTGCCGCTGCTGTACCAGATGTTTTCTCTGAGTCTTACGTACCTTTCAGTGACCAGTCCTTCTTCCTCAGCGACCGGACGCTCGCCATACTCTCGCTCTCCGCTAGCCTGGGCACTGAAAGCACACACACACACGATCCAGTGGGCTATATGCACGCATAAGTTCCGCATTTGACACAAGGATGCTCGTCAGTTTCCGGTTGGGGAGATTAAAGTGGAGAAAAATGAGATTATGGCAGAGTCTTCACAATTTACTGTCCTCCCGTCTTAGAAACGAAACTTTCATATGTTTAGATGTAATTTTATATACAGTTATGTTTATTTAATATAATTTTAAAAAGAAGCATAAACACAACAATGGGTGTCTGTTTTGTCTGTTTTTGTGACTAACATTTCTTTAGTATAACCATGGAGTATAAAATTCAATATAAATTCTTCACTTATAGCTTCACTTATACAGCGCTTCAACAACACACACACACGCTCACAGCAGCTTTACAGTGATAACAGGAGATTACAGTAACAGAGAGTGTTAGGCTTTACAGCAGATCTAGAATAAAGTTATTGTCCAGATAAAGTTAGTTTTGATTGATTCACTTCCGTTGCAAAGATCATTAGGTATTAAAGGAGCTGTATGCAAGATTGTGGCCAAAACTAGTACTGCAATCACTTTCAAATCAGGGTGTACCCCCCCCCCCTTGACTCAAGGTTGCCAGATATGCTGCAGGATCCAGCAGGAACATAGGCTGCTCAGAAGCTTCCAATGGCAAGTGACGAATCCTACACTGTGAGTTTTTTCCAGTAGCCTCACATTGCAGTACACGAGATCCAGGGGGCGGAGTTGGATCCAGATCAAAGGGGTGGAGATGGGTAGAATTAAGGATGGGGTTAGGGATCAGGGGGCAGAGATGGGTAGGATTAGGGGTGGGGTTAGTGATCAGGGGGCGGAGATGGGTAGGATTAGGGGCAGGGTTAGGGATCAGGAGGCGGAGATGGGTAGGATTAGGGGTGGGGTTAGAGATCAGGAGGGTGGAGATGGGTAGGGTTAGGGGCGGGGTTAGAGATCAGGGGGCGGAGAGGTTAGGGGTAGGGTTAGGGATAAGGGGGCGGAGATGGGTAGGGCTAAAGGTCAGGGGAGGAGATGGGTAGGAGAGGTTAGGGGCGGAGAGGTTAGGGGTTAGGGATCAGGGGGCGGAGATGGGTAGGGTTAGGGATCAGGGGGCAGAGATGGGTAAGGTTAGGGGTGGGGTTAGGGATCAGGGGGTGGAGATGGGAAGGGTTAGGGATCAGGGGGTGGAGATGAGTAGGGTTAGGTGTATATAATGTGGGTGGAGTTGGATCTGGATCCAGCTTCTCCCCTGGATTTTGTGTTCTGCAGTGAGGACCATCTCTTTTTTCTGTTAATTATATATTTCGTTTATATTTCGTTTCGTTTATTACGTTTATGGTCCGTGTGGCAAATTCCATTTTTTCAAAATAGTCGTCCTCATTGAAATGTACCGAGCAAACATAATGTCCCTTGATAATCTCTTTAGGTGTGTTTAAATCAATATCCAGAGCAAGTAAGTTAGCCATTTCTTCATCTGGTCAGCGTTTTTAAGTTGGAATTCTGTGAAACATCATGGTATTAGCTCCCCTGTTTACTGTCGCCGCTATTTACAATACAGCGAAAACCCATGACTGTAAACTACGCTTTCACTATTAGGGCTTAGGCGTCGTGACGTCATTACTGATGTGGCGGCCATGTTGGAGGCTTAAAGGCCAATTTATACTTCTGCGTCGAGGGTACACCACAGTGTCCGACGTTGGCTAACTGCACGTAGGTGACGCCGTTGTGAGCATACTTCTGCGTTCAGGTCTTAGTTGCTCTGCAGTACTGCTCCGAAACGCTAGTTGGCGGCGGCGAAGGGTACGCGTATGGGACGCGCCTGTGCATATGCTACGTCGTACCTACTGCGCGCACCCTACGCAGAAGTATAAATTGGCCTTTAGGCGCATGTAAACATACAACAAGTCGAACGAGGAGAAGCAGCAGAGTTGGGATAAAGAAAAGAAAAAAAATTAAAATCCCTAAAAGGTTGTGGAATTTACCGGTGTATGTTAAATAGGGAAGCCAGTGACCGGTATGTGGACTAAACCGGCACTTTTAACGGTTTGGATCCATATGAAATTTCCAAGAGTCGGCAAACAGTGGGAACAGGGTAATCCGGACAGATAGTTAGTATCGTTAGCTGTCAACCCTCACGTTTTTTCCGGGTTTCTCACATACTTGATCTCTTTTCCCGCTGTCTTCTCGTTTTAGTATATTCCTGTAAAATATCCCGTATTTTAATATTCTCATAACATTAACATTAGCCCTTTAATCGGACCTGTCAGTCTCTGTTGTCCTGTTGCTAAACTGTTACCCTCTTGCTTTAAGCATCGTTTTGCTTACTAACTTAAGTTTAAGTGCTTAAAACAGCTAACGTTACTAACTACACTTTTGAAACACATAGTTAAAAGAATGTCACATGTGTGAATGGTTGTTAGCACTGTAACTGTCACTAAACTAGCAGCTAGGTGGAGTGCAGTTTACCTTTGTCCGGTTAGCGGAAATTTCAAATGGATCCAACCCGTTAAAAGTGCCATTTTATCCACATACCGGTCCCTGGTTTCCCTATTACATGCATCCCGGTAAATTCTGCATAATTTTAGGGATTTTAACATCTTTCTCCCAACTCAGCTGCTTCTCCTCATTCAATTTGCTGGTATATTTACATTTGCGAAGCCTCCAACATGGCTGCCACGTCTCAGAATGCAATGCGGCGCCCAAGCCCTGACTCTGTTACCCAAACTCTGGGCGAACTCTCTGCTCCTCACCACGGCGTGTCTCAGGTAATGCAGTTATCACACCTTCAAAGTAGCAGTGCTTCGCCTTCAGAGAATAGTTCCCAGTACTTATACGGTTAAAAGATGTCTGTGTCTCATTTGACTTTGTTATTTGTACACTCTGTGACTATACAAACCACAACATGTAAATAGAAAAACGTTTGCGTTATTTTGTCACTCATTTGGATTAGTATGCCAGCTGCAACCATTTACATCCAGTCTTTGTGCTAAGCTAGGCTAGGGGTGGGTGCATCAAACAGACTTATAGCACGCACGGAGATGAAAAACGTATGAATGGACTTATCTAACTCTGGGGGGATAAGGTGAATAGGCTAAAGTCCCAAAAAGTCGGAGTGTTCCTTTAACAGAAGAAAGAAATGGTTCATTCACACACAACAGTGTTTGAGCTGGAGAACACACACTCTGAAACAGGATTCGAGCTGCGAGTGTGCAGTAGTGTGAGCACTTGCTCAGTCTCACCGGAGGGTCTGTAACGCACTTCCCCGAGGCGGATGTGGTCGAGTCGCTCGCGGATCTCTCCAAGCGCGGCCTTCACGTCCCCGAGTGAGAAGCTCAGCGAGAGGTCCTCCTCCTCCGGCGTGTCCGGCGCGGCGCCAAGCGGCCCCTGGGCGTCCTCGAAACTCTGCGGCGACACACACCCGAACACACAACACTACATGAGTGGGAGAGCATGACGGAGGAAGGCAGCCGTCTTCATATCACAGGAACCTTACAGATATAATCTCTGAATCTGTTTAAACATACAGTGATTCATGGATGCACACAAATGGTTCTGATAAGCTCACACTGCACAAACGTTTCCTCAGTGTTTCTGTCCCGATCTCCAGCACAAATATCCAAACATTCTTAAATCAAGATATATTTACTGGAGAAACAACATGACTGAAGATATTAAGCCTTGTTTACTGAAAACAAGAACATGAAAATGAAATTTGTGTTTAAATCAAGAACTAATATCTGTCAGCGGAGTCAGAAGAATCATCTAATTTTCCTGAATGAAGAACACTCTTCCGACTCCACTGACGGATATTAGCTCTTGATTTAAACACAAACTCACTTCATTTCTTAATATTTCGATTATCCATCTGATGTTTTACAGTCACACTTGTCTTGTTCATGGTCAAAAGTGTTAAATTCAGTCAAATTAATGTTATATATTTTTGTTCAATAATATAGTTTATTTTGTATTTTGAGAGAAATTTCATGTTACTAATTAATAATTATGATAATTTTTTCCTATTGAAAATAATACATTTTATAAAACATCCGTACTGCCATTGTGTAACTATATAAAGAGTTTTAAATGTAGATGTAAATTCTAATAACACTTAGGTTACTTTTATTAGGTTGTGATTGTTATTTATTTAGGCATTCTCAAATGATGATTTGAAGTATCAGTTTGCATGAGTCGTCCTGAAACGGGCGGATGTCAGCGCACCTGGAGGAAGCCGATGTGGTCGTGGGACACCGCCTGCGCCTCCAGCTGAGCCCTGCGCTCCTGCAGCTCCTCTAGCGCCCCTTCCAGCCGGGACACGACGCTCTGCCCTCGGCCAATCACAGCCTCTCTCCTCTGCTCGACTCCACCCACCAGCTCCGCCCGGAGGCGATGCACAGAGTGTGTGACGTCAGACAGAAGCTGCTCAAGCTCCGCCAGCTCTGCCTCAGAGTAGCTCTGAAACACACACACACAGATGAGTGACTGAGAGTAGCTCTGAAACACACACACACAGATGAGTGACTGAGAGAAGCTCTGAAACACTCACACACACATTCATATACACACTGTAAATTGCACGAGGGACTGGAGTTTTAAAATGGACCTGCAAGTCCTGTAGTTTGTTCTTCATCTCCGTCAGCTGAGCCTTTCTGTTGTCGATGCACGTCTGCAGGTCCAGCTCTGTTTTAACCAGAAGCCTCTGCGAGGATAACACACATTAGTCACTCTCGTCCACACTAATATGTTCTCGTTTGAAAACACATCTTTCCTCTCAGCTCTGGCCTTCCGTCACACTGAGACGCGTCTTTATAGATAGCTTTATAGCGTGTTGTGCCTACTGCCTACTGCCTATCATGTGCCGTTCACTTTCACACTGTTGCTGAAATGTGTAACTTCACACCCTCTTCACATCTCAGTCCTGAAGACGTGACAGAGGTCCCTCGCATCGGCGGCGGTGACACACAAGATGGCGAACGAGAGCGACCGGACCGTCGCTGAATCAGGAGATATGACTTCATCATGTATTGTTCCGTCTGTCTCATCTCAGAGCTTCTGAGGGGTCGCGCATTCGCAGGAAAAGGGAGTTAGCGTTTCATGAATCCAGATACATTTGAAAACGGCGTTTCGTTTAAAAGCGCTCTCCGTCCACACTAGTGTTCTCAGGCGTTTCAGTGTGGATGAGAAACTTTGGAAAATGCCTGAGAATGCTAGTGTGGACGGAGAGCACTTTTAAAATGAAAACGCCGTTTTCAAATGTATCCGGATTCATGTAGACGAAGCCTAATTTTGTTTACACGGAGACTGTTTTCAAAAACTTGCGTTTTCAAGAACCCAAAACGGCATTGTTGTGTAAACAAACGGCCAAAACGCATAAAAGCGTTTTTTATGTGTAACCGGTGTGGTGTCACCATCCCGTGTGCGCTCTTTGAGTGTGTGTGAGGAGCAGCACCTGTTTGCTGGCGCGCTCCGTCTGCACGGAGACGGTGGTGTGTGTGCGGTGCTCCTCTAGCACACAGATGGCACACACACACTTCTGGTCGGTGCGGCAGTAGACCTCGAGCAGGCGCCCGTGTTCGGGGCAGGTGCGGCCCCTGAGGGCCTCGTGGGGGTCCAGAAGCCGATGTGAGGAGTAGAAGAGTGTGTTCTGGTGCGGGAGCAGGTGCAGCTTGCAGTACGAGGCGGTGCAGGTGATGCAGGAGCGCACAGCCGGGCTCTTCACGCCGCTGCACACGTCACACAGGATCAGCTCTGCAGGGCCGGCTCCGGGTGTGGGGACTCCAGGGCCGGCTCCATTAGTGACTCCGGCGTCGGCTCCGTAAGCGACTCTCTGCCGCGGCTTGGGTTCGGGAGGCCCACCGTACCGCATCTCTTTATACTTCTGTGTGATGTGTGCGAGCACACGGTTGATGCTGAGCTCGGGCCGCTCCTGGAACTCGCGCTTGCACAGCGGGCAGCAGAACAACGAGCCGGAGCCCGAGGCCCAGTAGCCCCCGATGCAGGCCTGGCAGAAGTTGTGTCCGCAGGGAATGGAGACTGGCTGGATGAAGAGATCCAGACAGATGGAGCAGGAGAGCTCCTGTTCAGAGGAGAGATCGGCATCCATTTGAGGATCCTGCAGACACACACACATACACAGACACACACCATTTATTTAGTTTGTTTGCTATATGAGACTTAAGCTAGATCCACGTTGGAATCTAACATTTCATCATGTTGAGTATAACACTGACTAGTTTTATGTACATTTGGTCACCTGTCTAATAAAGTACATTCAAGATGCAAGAGCGTCTCCGTTGAGTCGAAGTTAGCCGCGGACGCTAGCTCTCGGCATCTCGAAAACACAGCGCCTATTGATCCTCGTTTTATTTCTTCTTTTGTCCTAAAGCCTGCTTGCTGTGATCCATAATGCTGGAGCGAAACAACAGCAGCGTTGCTGTTTTCACAGATTCGTATTTTTGAAGTTTACGCGATGATCGCGTTTTTATTAACTTGGAACCTATTTCACAGTGTGTGTTCTTCTCTTCTGAAGCTCAAACACTGTAATGGTGCAACAAATGGCCGGAACTCATTAAAAGTTTTCTGTAGAGCGGTGTCTATTTTTGTGGCCTCTAAGTTAATCACTAATGATCTTTACAATGGAAGTGAATCAATCAAAACTAACTTTATCTGGACAATAACTTTATTCTATATCTGCTGTAAAGCCTAAACACTCTCTGCTATTGTATTCTATCACTGCAAAGCTGCTGTGAGTGAAACACCTGTATAATCTATATGAAGGTGACTTGACTACTTTATAATTCCATGAGCACTGAAGACATGTCACACTGTCAGTGAAAACCAGTAAGAACCTGTAAACTGGTCTTTTCAGCTTGTAAATGCGCTAACATCATGAATTAGATGTGCACATATCTCAGAACAAAGGTTGTCTGCACAAACACTTTGTAAAATGCTGAAAGTCAGGTTAAACAATGGCTGGTTGAGCTTTAGTGAGGTTGCATAATTATTGTCCCAACATACATATTATGCATTTAATGTCATTTAATATAATAATTACGTTGCATCCTCAAAGGTCCCGTTTGTTCAGGCAGAAGGTTATTATTTAAGCAGACAGCTTCAGTTTGAGCTCTTCAATCTCTCGCATGGATGATTGACAGGTTATTACAGTACAGCTGAATATCAGAAGCTTTATGAACTGATTTAACATTACTGGATTTAGTGGAGATCTATGATAATGATTTGATTTAAACTAGTTTAACCCCAGCCTTCAACAACAAAATATTATTATGAAAATAAACACAGTCAAACATCTCATGATCGCTTACCGTCGCTGTGTCTGTGCGGAAGATGAGTGTGTGTGTGTGTGTGTGTGTCCCTCTTCTGTGGCTGTGGTGCAGAGTGTATGTTCCTGAGTCTCTGTTCGAGGTGTTTTCTTTGAGATGATGAAAGCCGTCAAGTGAGTCTGACAGGCTGAACTAGTGTGTGTGTGTGTGTGTGTGTGTGTGTGTGTGTGTGTGTGTGTGTGTGTGTGTGTGTGTGTGTGTGTGTGTGTGTGTGTGTGTGTGTGTGTGTGTGTGTGTGTGTGTGTGTGTGTGTGTGTGTACAGAGAAGACATTAGAGAAACTGATGTAGTTTGAATGCCTTGCCTTCCAGCATAGCAGTGTCGGATGCAGAATGTGACAGATGGTGGGCCTGGATTAAGTCGGGGTGGGCCAGAATCAAGGGTTTCTAGATTTTGTATTAGCTTTACTACTAGATAGGCCATATTTATGGAGATGATCAGCTGTTCTGTCGAGCTTTCGAAGTTGTTACGGAAAGGCCGAAGCTGATTGAAGTTGTTTTTTGTCACATGACCTGCGATGCGCTTGCGGCACTCTCTGAAAAGTTGAGATGTTTTCATCTCGCCACGGCAAATATGTGCGCCTGGACAATCGCTTTATGGTCACGGAAAACGTTTTGATTTATGATTTGAGCATTGACTTATGGATTTAATTATGACAGATTTATACTGGGTTGATAGTGTAAATTAAAAATAAAATAAAAATGGGTTTTAACTTGATTTGTGATACAGTTCATGCGTCCACGAATGAGGAAATAAAATTACATTTGACCACTTGATTTATCATTTGAGCAGTTGTTTTGAGAGTTTGATTTATTATTTGATTTATTTAGCATTTTAATTTGAATTATGTTAGGAAAAAACTTCCATACATAAAACATATCATTTCGAGTGAAAAAACGAAGAGAAAATCCCCAAAAAGTCAAAGGTACAAGCCTGTGTACATATTATCGTTTCCGAGCAAAGGAACTACTCCTCCCATAAACCACCGCGCCTCACTAAAGTCGACTGAAATCCACCGTGAAACAGCCTTTTGAGTGACTTCCAAATCTGACGACGGGCACGTGAACTTTTTCCTCCAGTGAATTTTATATAATGAGTGTTCAGGGAAGCTCCTTTTCCTCGATTTACTGAAGCTTATGCACATGCTAAACATCTGGCTCCGCTCGCTCATTGGCTTCTATGAGCAAGACATCCAATGGCACGGGGGCGTCTCAGAGGTGCGACCAATGAACTCAGCCCTACGTCATTACGCGATCTTCAGTCTTCAATATGACTAGATACATTCTCTACCCATAGATATCATATAGAGACTAGATACCCTATTGGCCGCTGGAAAACGAGAAATCCAGCCGCCATCTTGAACCGGTCGTATTCCTAGTCTCGTTGCGTGGCAGCAGATCAGATGCCAGAGCACTGTGGAGCATTTTCCCGTTCTAATCGGCGGACCACCGAAAATAGGGCTGTTCACAAGTAAGTCTTAACATTACCGTACTATTGGTTGTATTTTGTGAATTGAATATTACCAGATAATCAAGAAGGAGCAAGGATATTTGCTATTACTGTACTGAAATCGTTGTGAAATGCTGTTTACTGCATTCGCGGGTGTTCACCCGGCATGGAGAGGTGGGGTAATTGTTAAAGTAATGATTACAAGAGCTTCTAGGTTATCAGATAAGCATTCAACTGCTCTGTTGTATAGGTTATTTGTGTTTGCGCACAAATTTCAGTTACCCCTCCAACTTATAGTTTTATTGATAACCTATATCTTATCACATGCGATTTGGATATTGATATTACAGAAGTCCTGTGGTAAAATTAGATTAACTTACTCCATCTACCCTTGTAAAGTTAATCCGAATAGGGCTTTAGTCTCGACATTTTCCCTCCCACATTCACATACAATAAAAAAGTATAGGCTTAATGTTGTCAGAATTTAATTTTTAGAAATTACTGATGCAAACACGTTGAAAAGCTTCTTCTCAATTTTTATTACAGGTGGCTGCGTTCGGTGGATTCGGTGGCTGCGTTCTCTGTGTGTGAAAGTGTGTGCGAGAGAGAGAGAGAGAGAGAGAGAGAGAGAGAGTGTTCGCGTGTGTATGTGTGTGCGTGTGTGTGTGTGTGTGTGTGTGTGTGTGTGTGTGTGAGAGAGAGAGAGTTCGCGTGTATGTGTGTGCGTGTGCCAATCATAAATTGTTTCTTCAACTTATTAAAATATCTTACTTTACTGCTACTATCTGTTTCTGCTTCTTTATTATATTTATAGTGTGTGATTTATAAAATACATTATATCCTTTATCACACATATTGTGTCTGGTCACTGTATATCTTATATCAGAATATTATATTACTGTCAAACCTACAATGGATATTAAAATACGCCGAAACCATGTGTCCTGTATCATAGCTACATGAATGACCTTTGCAGCAAAAAAAAAACGCGTGAAAATCAGTTCAGTATTCAGTGAGATATGAATAATTTAATGCGCTGACAGCTCATTTCACCTGCCATTCAGATTACACTGAGCGGAGCGGATGACCGGTTTAAGATGGCGGCTCTAATTCTCGTCCGTGCGGCAGTAGCGGTCGATAAGGCGTCTACCTATATGATGTCTATGCGTCTACCTATATGATGTCTATGTTCAGTCTTCACGTACCTTCGCGGGGTTTGAGACACGTGACACGACTTCCACCAATCAGATGCATCACTGTGGGATTGTTCAGGATTGTGGGTAATGAAGTACTTATCCAATACATGGCGAATAAAAGGCATTTATCTTAAAACAAGGTTTGTGCCCCATGATCTTTTGGCGTTTATATGAGCATATACAATCGCTTAGTACAGCCGTAGCTGGTTTTAAGTCTACCATGTATGGTTACGTTTTTATGGCTTATATCCCAAATGTCAATGGAGAAATTGTATTGAATTTTTACTTCCGGCACCGGCTGTGGGCGGGACGCGAATTTATTTTTTGCAGGATGGTAGGGAAAACTCATCAATATTCATTAGGGAACTCATCCCTGATTGGTCTACCTCTACCCCACCCCTAAACCTAACCGTCACTGAGGACTGATGACCTACCCCTAACCCCGCCCCTAAACCTAACCGTCACTGGGGTTAAGACCAATCAGGGATGAGTTCCCTAATGAATATTGATGAGTCTTCCCCTACCAAACTGCAAAAAAAAAATTCGCGGGCGGGACTGTGATGCTCTATAGAGAGCCTAAGTCCCTCCCCTTCCGGTCGACCACCATGGGACCTTATTTCGGAAAAATATTGTATGGTAGTCAATGGCGAGAGATAACAAATATTTTGATTTCGTTTAAATTGATCCCTGAATTAGACATATGATGTTTTTCAATTTAAAAGATACATTTTAAAGTCAAGAAAGTGGCAGTTTGATGTAAAACTGTTGAGATGTAAGACTGTGAAAATACGTAATTACAAAGACTACAAACCCCAAAAGCGCACATTTTCTTTCAATGAATGAAGCAAACTTTACTGAGGCTATGTCATTGTTTCTATAGTCTTCCGTTATAATCGTAATGTTACCGTCATGTGTTGAGTGTGTTACCGAGTGTGTTGTTCCAGACTGCACACACACACAGCAGCTGATCTTGCTCGTTGTTTCGCCTCCCGGGAGATGTAGTTCATTGAGGGTTTTTCACATAAAACTAAAAGTTACTCTTCTGTTTTATGACGAACTGTGACTTTCTTGGCTTTCATAATTATCTTTTAAATTGACAAACATCATATGTGTAATCCAGGACACAGTTCAGACGGAATAAAAAGATAAGTTATCTCTCGCCATTGACTACCATGCATTATTTTTCCGAGATAAGGTCCCATGAACCGGAAGCGGAGGGGCGGGACTTAGGCTCTCTATAGAGCACTACAGTCCCGTAGTGTAATATTGTAGTGTTTATTATAAATGATTTATCCGTGCACTTCAGTATTTTTTAAAAATTCATGTACCCTTGAAATCTTTAATCAAATACATTACCCTTCCCTCCCCATCAAAACGACCTTCTCTCTTTTGGTCACATGGAATGGCATAAGGGTGCGGCCAGATCCGATGAGGGTGTGGCTATCGTTCCACCACCTCTCAGAGAATCGCATTCAAATTGTTTGCAACGCCCATCCTCCAACGATCCAATCAATTACCGAAGGATGAAATCAAGTCCTGCCCTACATTTTTTTCTAATTTCAAAAGCCGTTTCACTTGGATATACATCACGACAAGGAAAAAATGACAATCTCAACTTCCGTTTCATGCCGAGCTTTAAGATAAATCCCTTTTATTCGCGATGTATTGGATAAGTACTTCATTACCCACAATCCTGAACAATTCACAATCCAACAGTGATGCATCTGATTGGTGGAAGTTCGTGTCACGTGTCTGAAACCCCGCGGATGTCGCACTTCTGAGACGCCCGCGCGCCATTGGATGTGCAGTTGCCATAGCTTAGCTAATGAGCGAGCCAGATACTCACGTTTTTGCATGTTGAGCTGCAAATGCGTTTGCTTCAGTAAATCGAAGGAAAAGGAGTTTCCCTGCACATTCACTATATAAAATTCACTGGAGGAAAAAGTTCACGCGGCCGTCGTCAGATTTGGAAGTCACTCAAAAGGCTCTTTCACGGTGGCTTTCAGTCAACTTTAGTGAGGCGCGGTGGTTTATGGGAGGAGTAGTTCCTTTGCTCTATAGAGCATCACAGTCCCGCCCACAGCCCGAGAGAGCGCTGGTGCCGGAAGTAAATTTCCCATTCATTTTCCCATTGACATTTTGTAAAATCCATATCTAAAGAGTATTAGAGCATGTCTGAGGATAATCAGCTACGGCTGAACTCATAAGCATACAACATATCATTTCGAGTGAAAAAACGAAGAGAACATTTTAAAAAAGTCAAAGGTACAAGCCTGTGTACATATTTTCATTTCCGAGCAAAGGAACTACTCCTCCCATAAACCACCGCGCCTCACTAAAGTCGACTGAAAGCCACCATGAAAGAGCCTTTTGAGTGACTTCCAAATCTGACGACGGGCACGTGAACTTTTTCCTCCAGTGAATTTTATATAGTGAATGTGCAGGGAAACTCCTTTTCCTCGATTTACTGAAGCTTATCCACATGCTAAAACATTGAGCATCAGGCTCGCTCATTGGCTTCTATGAGCAACTGGACATCCAATGGCGCGGGGCGTCTCAGAGGTGTGACCAATGAACTTAGCCCTACGTCATTACGCGATCTTCAGTCTTCACGTACCTTCGCGGGGTTTCAGACACATGACACGACTTCCACCAATCAGATGCATCACTGTGGGATTGTGGGATTGTTCAGGATTGTGGGTAATGAAGTACTTATCCAATACATCGCGAATAAAAGGCATTTGTCTTAAAACAAGGTTAGTGTCCCATGAACTTTTGGTGTATATTGGAGCATATGCAATCGCTTAGTACAGCCGTAGCTGGTTTTAAGTCTACCACTTATGGTTACGTTTTTATGGCTTATATCTAAAATGTCAATGGAGAAATTGTATTGAATTTTTACTTCCGGCACCGGCTGTGGGCGGGACTGTGATGCTCTATAGAGCAAGGTCACAAGGGTACTTCATTACCCACAATCCTGAACAATCCCACAATCCCACATTGATGCATCTGATTGGTGGAAGTCGTGTCATGTGTCTCAAACCCCGCGAAGGTACGTGAAGACTGAAGATCGCGTAATGACGTAGGGCTGAGTTCATTGGTCGCACCTCTGAGACGCCCCCGTGCCATTGGATGTCCAGTTGCTCATAGAAGCCAATGAGCTAGCCAGATGTTCAATGTTTTAGCATGTGCATAAGCTTCAGTAAATCGAGAGAAAAGGAGCTTCCCTGCACATTCATTATATAAAATTCACTGGAGGAAAAAGTTCACGTGCCCGTCGTCAGATTTGGAAGTCACTCAAAAGGCTCTTTCACGGTGGATTTCAGTCGACTTTAGTGAGGCGCGGTGGTTTATGGGTGGAGTAGTTACTTTGCTCGGAAATGATAATATGTACACAGGCTTGTAGCTTTGACTTTTTTGGGATTTTCTCTTCGTTTTTTCACTCGAAATGATATGTTGTATGCTTATGAGTTCAGCCGTAGCTGATTATCTTTAGACATGCTCTAATACTCTTTGGATATGGATTTTACAAAATGTCAATGGGAAAAATGAATGGGAAATTTACTTCCGGCACCAGCGCTCTCTCGGGCTGTGGCGGGACTGTGATGCTCTATTGGATAGTCGGTAGACCTACAACCAATCAGAGCAACGCAGTAAGTCAACTCCTTTGCATAGCGCAGTTTTCAACTACAGAACTTACTTATTTTAGAAGTTAAATAACGAGTGTTGCTTCTTTTACTTACTTCTCAATGAGTGCGACCAAAGCAGAAACCACAACGACCATAGGCTTTTCATTACACATCTTCTTCGTGACCATCGGAGCCAGCTGATAAGTTGCACTTTTCCCCGAATCATGTGGGAAGGACGGCAAAATATCTTTCCGATCGACAAATGCCTTGATTGCAGTTCTCTGTTTGTCTATTAAAATTATTGCGCTGTCGATTTATTTACAACAGACGTGACAGCGGAACATTGATAACGAGATGATTACTTGCAGATCAATCTGTCCATCATCGTATAAAGCCCGCCCTGGCAATTTGATTGGCGCGAACATTGTTTGCCTGATCATAATTACCATAGACATAATAAATAGATAGACGCCCTATTGGCCGCTGGAGCGCACGTCAACGGCACCGCCATATTGGGGAGAGCAACGTTCCCATACCTCTAATACAAGGAATTGAGAAAAATGCCTGTTTTGTGCTCTGCTTGGGGCTGTACACATCGCCACACAACTGAAAACAGCTTTCGAGGAAGTACCTTTAACAAGCAAGACTGAATGTTTGTTTTTGGTTGTATTTGGTCATGATTTAATAATCAATAGTAACGTTCAGAGGTTAAATTTAAAAATACTACTGTTATTGTGTCACGAAATGTAGTTTTAATAGTTTTTCAGTCGACAATGTAGTTGTTTAAAGCTCAAATATGTGGTTTGTTTCTAAAGATAACGCCTATTTAAAAATTCGATGTGAAGTTTTCGGAGTTGTAAGCTGCACTCAGCGCTCGTCTCCCCGCCTGGAACAGCCGTACCTCGGCCAGTGCTTCGGACGGTTGCCCGCTGGCTCGGATGTCTCTAGTCTAGAGGTTAAACATGAGATATAATTCGTCTTGTGTTTATCTAATGGGCGATCTTTGCTCTCATTAATCTATACATGGTTCCCTGGCAAATCGTTTTTGCTAAGAGGCAAATTAAAGTTTCATAACTTATATTAAGCCTATTTTAACGTTGCATCCTGCTGTGATTGACTGAAGCTACTTCTGTTATAATGGCTAGCCTATTACTGATCAATAAAACTGAAATTTAACAAAACGAGCTAAATATTAAATGTGTCACTTCACTATTTTATATTGTGTATATTCTGTAATTGAAATGTCTTATTCTATTGCTATTATTATAGTATTATTAATAAACTATACTATTATCAATATTTTATATAATTATACTATTATTCTTTACCATTTTATTTGCTGTATGCTACTTGTTTATTTTATTGACTAAACAATTTACTTCTCAGTGTATGTTATAATTACTGTATGCCCAGTTGTACCATAACAAATGTATTATCATAAGGATCCATCAGTTATCTTATTGCTAAAAATCTGGTCAATCACAGAAAATGCATTTTCCACAATAAGCAAACTTAAATATCTCAGTATGGGGGACTTCACCATTCTTATCCAAGAATAAAAAGCCAGATACAAGACAAGCCTGAGTTTGACCATTCTTTATTTAAAAAAAAATAGATATTTTACAAGTCTAACTATCGATGTTTTAAATAATTAGAGATGGAACTTTTTGTACACCACATACAAACCACTGAAATCGGTTGATAAAGGTAAAAACATTTTGTTTTATCCAGAAAAAACGCACCTCGCCCGTTTACTTACATTTGATGACGCAAAATGGCGGACCCGTTGACGTATTCGCAGCAACGTTCCAAAGCGGCCAAAAATCTGCGCAGAACCGATACCGATCACCGGTGATCAGGCGCGAGATGCATGCCGGTTAGAAATGTGTTTTTTTTATTTTTTTTTTTATTGAAAGCATTAGCAGATACAAACAACACATTCAAATATACACAAACAAACTATAAATAAATAAATAAATAAATAGACAAATAAAGTACATACATGTGTAACGGAGGTACTTTTCTTATGGGACTTTTATTTTGACGAGTTTTCTCTCTCCGGAGTGCTCGCGCGGGAGGCATAGACGTCTGGAAAGAAGAAGAGCAGCAGTGTGACGAAGCAGACGCGCCATGATACTTGCAGTACGAGAATTCGAGAGTTTTGCTGAAAAGCTTAAATAATACTGTCAGATTTGAGTCTTATGAGTTTAGAGTACGCCTATATTGTCGTGTGACACGAGAACCGCAGTTAGAGCTGAAGTTCGTTCGGTTATATCTTCGGACGGAGAACAGTGTTGGAAGCTTGGCTGAGTGCACGAGGAAGATTGCTGCCTGGAGTCATCATTCCGTGTACGCGAGCCGCGTGTGAGCTGAACTGAACTGCGTCATTTTGTTTCGGGAAGATTCAGAGTTTTTTTGGGCCACACTGAAACGTTTCACGTGATTTTTATTTTTTTGCTTATTACCCTGCCATCCTGACGACATCTCGCTGTTCTGTCTCAACAACTGTTCATTAAATCATCTCAGGTCATCATCACAAGCCTTCACGAATCTTCCAAAAGTCTTCAAAGTCATTGCTCGAAGTCGTCGTTGCCACAGACTGGTACAACATTTCAATACACACGTACACATGAACATATTACTGAATCAGAATGGACTGAACTGAATGTTTGAACAAACTGATTGATTCAACTGTGATTTTGAACTGTGATTACTGAGTTGATTGAAAACTGAATCATAAGATTGATTCAAAAGAGTCGTTTAGTGATTTCAAGGTTAACTATGCGTTTGAAATGGGTCATTTGAAGTGAATCATTTAATGGAATGAGTTATTTGAATTGAATCACAAGAGTCATATAGTACTCAGGGTTGTGAATAAGTTTTTCTGTGCTTAAAGTGAATATCCTTATCCAGATAATAAGTTTGGGTAAACACTTTGAAGGTGTTTAAAGGTGTTGTTCTGAATATATTAGTCAGTTGAAGATTTTTCAAGAAAATAAGAACACTTACAATTGTTATTTCATTTTTTTATTGTCATTTTATTTCTTGAGCTGTCTCTTCCAGCAAAGTCATAACCTATTGAGGAAAGGAGAAAATAAATTATTAGTTGTTCAAGCTAAAATATTGGACAGTTATTTCTGAACTTACCTTGGGGTAGGGGCGTCTCGCTTACATTATTAGGATTAAGTGGGTGGGGACGTGAATTCAAATTACTTACATTTCACTTCATGCACTTCAGGAAGCCGCCGTTCTGACATACTTACCTGAAGCCTACACCACGTATTCCTGTTACATTTTATAATAGTGTAAGATAAAACATATACACATAAGTGCATACTGAGACTCAAAAGAAGGGGAGCGGGGACTAGGTTCCTTTCGTTCCTAAATCTCCCAAGGTAACTATTTAATTATTCCCCTACTGAGCGAGACTTATAGTCCCGTTACATTTGGCGTCACGAACAGGATAGAATTAGACTGTATTTACCTTTTTTTTTTGTGTGTCACGAGTCCCAGGCCTACAAGCTGAAGAATGGCAGAGCTTGAGGAACTGAAGAAAGAGATGGCGGAGATGCAGAGGCGGTTTGCTGAGCAGGCGGGAGCACTCGACCAAGCAAGGACCGAACAAAGAGAAGCCCTGTCACTAGCAAGAGCTGTCATCGAGCATCAAGCCACCGCTCAAGCACCCCCAGCTGCCATTTATATTCCAAGGGACCGAAAACTTCCTGAGTTCAGTGGCCGTTCGACCAAAAACGGAGAATTAAGTGTGGAGGAATGGGTTGCATCAATGAAATCTGCCTTCCAAGTGATGAGAGTGCCAGCTGAAGATCGTGTAGAGTTGACGAAGCAGCATCTTAAAGATGAGGCCAAAGCGACTGTGAGGTTCATGTTGGGTGATGGTGAAAAATCGACAGACGATATTTTCCAAGTCCTACTAGACACCTATGGGGACAAAGTGCCAATTGGAACCAGACTGAAAGATTTTTACGAACGAAAGCAAATGCAAGGTGAGACGATACGCTCATACGCATATGACCTCCAGAGAGACTCAGCCGAGTTCAGCGCAGAGAGCCAAACAGAGTTCCAGAGGCCGAAAGTGTGTTAAAGGAACAACTTGTCCTGGGCCTTCGAGATGATTTTCTGAGACGTGAAATGAAAAGGCGAGTTAAGGAGGATAAAAGGTTGACGTTCGTTCAAGTAATGCAAGCCGCAATCACTTGGGCTGAAGAAGAAGAGACTCAAACACCAGACATTCCAAAACCCAGCCCCCGTGTCAGAGTAGTAAGTGCTGATGCAGAACAAGCTTCCTCTACGTTAACACTAGAGAAACTGCATGAAGCTATACAAAAGATCGCTGCCCGTCAAGATGAACTTTACCAAGCAGTGCACGGTAATAGCAGGTTGACATCTGCTCACTGGGTTAGACTCACCGCAGCGAATGGACTCGACATACCTGTGCTAGGATGTTTGCAAGCTGATGTGGAGTGCATGGGGAAGGTTCTCCCTGGGAAGTGTATCTTTGTGCTGACAGACACAAGCCCACAAGCAGAGGAGATAAAGGGACTCTCAGGAATCATTGGAATGAACATAATCAGGGAGTTCAAGTCAATGTTCGTCACAGGAGAGAATGTGAAGTCGGCCAACAAATACGGACAACCCGCAGAGGCAAAGATACGAAGGGTGTTAGCCAGTGTCGAGAAAACTGAAACCCTTGGTCCTGATGGCAAGATTGGGTTCGTCAAAGTTGGTGGAAAACAGGCTGTCACCATCCCTCCTCTGAGTGAAAAGGTGTTCGAAGGTCGTTGCAGAGTGCCACCTAAAGTGAAGTGCCAAGTATTAATCGAGCCCACCACTAGTGTGAGTCTACCCAAGGGGCTCCTAGTGGCCAATGTGCTAACAAAAACTGAGGGTGGTAAAGTTTCTGTACGTGTGATGAATTCAAGCGAGCGGACAATCCGACTTAACCCAAGATGCAGAGTGGCAGTAGTGTCTAAACCACAGGAGGTGTTAACTGAGAATACGCTGGAGTTTGAAGAGGAGGAAGGGACGCTTCATGTTAAACGAGTGACGCATGTTCAAGCTGTTGAAATCTCTGACATCCCTCCAGTTCCAGTTCAGGTGAATTATGAAAAGCTCACCCCTGCTCAAAGAGAGGAACTTAACCAGTTGTTGGCAAAGTACAGAGACATATTCTCCAAAAGTGACAGTGACTATGGGTATACACAGTCCGTAACGCATGACATTAACACCGGTGCTGCTCCGCCAGTGAAACAGAGACACCGTAGAGTACCGCCACATGTTTTCCAAGAATTCAGAGAAACACGTGCAGGATCTAGTGTCACAAGGCATCCTTAAGGAGAGTGCAAGTCCCTGGGCATCCCCAGCAGTCATAGTTGTGAAGAAAGACGGCAGTGTGCGCTTCTGTTGTGATTACAGAAGGCTTAATCAAGTCACATGCAAAGACGCATATCCACTTCCCAGAGTGGAAGAATCTCTGGACGCACTGGGGAATGCTCAGCTGTTCTCCACTTTAGATCTTACAGCCGGCTATTTCCAGGTAGCTGTAAATGAGCGTGATCGTGAAAAGACAGCAGTCACTACCCCGTTTGGACTGTTCGAGTGGGACGCGGATGCCATTCGGGCTGTGCAACGCGCGGCCACCTTCCAGCGCCTTATGGGAGTAGTGCTCGGGGATTTGTCTTTTGATGTACTCTTGATATACCTTGATGATATTATCGTTTTTTCCAAGGACTTCCAGGGTCACTGTGAGAGACTAGAGCTGGTCTTTGATCGACTGAAGCGTCATGGCCTAAAGTTGAAGCCAAGCAAATGTTTCCTCTTCAGATCTGAGGTAAAATTCTTGGGCCATGTGATCTCCTCCGAAGGAATCAAAGTTGACAGCGAAAAGGTTCGTGCCTTGGATGCTTGGCCTGTGCCTAAGAGTGTGAAGGAAGTGAGACAATTGATTGGATTCATGAGTTATTACCGGCGATTCGTACCACAGTTTGCTCAAATAGCAAAACCGTTGCATGCATTGATGGGCAGCAAAGACAAAAGGAGAGCCTCCGAACTGTTCACGTGGAGTAGTGAATGCCAGACTGCATTTGACAAATTGAGACAATACTTGATGTCACCACCAGTCCTTGCCTACCCCGACTTTGGCCTTCCATTTATCCTCACTACCGATGGAAGTCAACAGGGCCTCGGAGCTGTATTGAGCCAAAAGCAAGGGGGAGCGGAGCGCGTCATTGCATTTGCTAGCAGAGGCTTGAGAGGGTCAGAGAAAAATGACAAGTACTACAGTGCATTTAAACTGGAGCTGTTGGCCCTTAAGTGGGCTGCAACGGAAAAATTTAAAGAGTATCTGATGTTCTCCCGCTTCACTGTAATCACTGACCATAATCCACTGCGTTATCTGGAGACCGCAAATCTCGGTGCAGTTGAACAACGCTGGGTGGCCCAATTAGCAGAGCTTAATTTCGAGGTCATGTATAAGCCAGGACGACTGAACACCAACGCTGATGTTTTATCAAGAATTCCCTCCAGTGAAGTTCCTGAACAAGAGGACACAGAGAAAGATTTCATCAAGTTGAACTCTGAGGAAGTGCGTGCATACATGTGGCCTGCACAAGAGTCCAAGCAGGACGAGACTGACGCTCGAGTGGCTGTACAAGCGTCCATCAAGAAAGTGCTGAATGGTTACAGCTGGGATGAAATAAGGGAGCTGCAAAGAAGTGATGCCTTGATGGGTCCCATATACAATGCCGTGTCCAAAGCCAGAAAACCAAGTGGGGCAGGACAGCAGAGTATGCCACCAGAGTCGAAAAAGCTTTGCAGAGAGTTTGACCGTCTTCAACTGCATCATGGAGTGATGTTTAGATGTCTTCTTGATCCAAGGGATGGAGAGAAAATTAAGCAGCTGGTTGTTCCGGTCCCCTTACAGACGTTCAGTTTATGACAGTCAACATGAGCATGGAGGTCATTTTGGGGAAAAGAGTACTTTGACACTGATGAGACGAAGCTATTACTGGCCGAACATGTCTAAGGATGTTCAAGGATGGATATCGCAGTGTAAGAGGTGTACTTTGGCAAAGGATGTCTTTCCGAGAATCAGAGCTCCGATGACTTGTAGCAATGTCACTGCTCCTTTAGAAGTGCTGGCAATGGACTACACCCAGCTGGAAATTTCCTCAGGAGGATATGAGAATGTGCTGGTCCTTACTGATATGTTTACCCGGTTTACAGTTGCTGTCCCAACCAAGAACCAAACAGCAAGTACCACTGCAAAGGCCCTTATCAAGCATTGGTTTGTTTACTACGGGTGCCCAGCTCGTCTGCATTCGGATCAGGGAAGGTGTTTTGAGGCACAAGTGATTAAGGAACTTTGTAGAGTATATGCTATTGGAAAAAGTCGTACAAGTCCTTACCATCCCCAAGGAAACTCTCAGTGCGAGAGATTCAACCGCACTATGCATGACATGCTGAGAACGTTGACACCTGAAAAAAAGAAAGATTGGAAAACCCACTTACCTGAGCTAGTGATGGCATACAACAATCATGTCCACTCATCTACTGGTTATCCTCCTTTCTACCTGATGTTCGGGAGGGATGCGCGCCTTCCATTAGATGTCTTGGGTGGCAAGGATTTGGATGAAAGTGAAGTGGAAAACCTGGATGATTGGGTGAAGAGTCATCATCGTCGATTAAAGACTGCTGTAGAAGTCGCAAATATGACCGCACAGGAAGCCTCTAAGAGACGGAAAAGAGTGTATGACCGCAAATCCTCTGGAGCGCTTGTAAGGCCTGGTGACCGTGTGCTGCTACGTAATCACAAACATAGGGGCAGAAATAAGATTCAAGACAAGTGGGAACATACACCTTACATTGTAGTAAAACAGAATCACCCAGACACACCTGTATTTACTATTAAACCTGAAAAGGGGGGTCAGTCCAGAGTAGTACACAGGGATCAGCTCCGTCACTGCACATTTCCTTTGTCGTCATCTAGTACGCCACGTACAACCACAAGTAGACCCGCAAACCAGTCAGACTCTGAAAATGAATTCCCAGATCTTGTGTGTTTTCCAGCCACTGCACATAGACAGGGTAGAGATAAAGGGGTGGTACAGGTGGAAACCAGTGATGTAGTAGAACAAAGAGGGAGTGTAATGCAAGAACAGAGAGATGTAGTAGAAGATGTTGTCCCTGAAATAGAGTGGGTACAAGAAGTACAAGAAGTTTCTGATGATGCTGACATTTCAGATGTTGAATGTGAAAATGTTCCAAAGCTCAGACGCTCTCAAAGACAAAACCGTGGTAAATTACCTCAGAGGTATAGAGATGACTATTTTATGTGATGAGGAATATGTATGAAACTGTGATTGAAAAGAATGTATTTTGTACAATGTTGCACTTTTAAATTGTGTTCTGTTTATATTTCAGGGACAGGCTGTCTGGAGATGTCGATGGTATGGCAGGGTTTAGCAGGGGGAATGTAACGGAGGTACTTTTCTTATGGGACTTTTATTTTGACGAGTTTTCTCTCTCCGGAGTGCTCGCGCGGGAGGCATAGACGTCTGGAAAGAAGAAGAGCAGCAGTGTGACGAAGCAGACGCGCCATGATACTTGCAGTACGAGAATTCGAGAGTTTTGCTGAAAAGCTTAAATAATACTGTCAGATTTGAGTCTTATGAGTTTAGAGTACGCCTATATTGTCGTGTGACACGAGAACCGCAGTTAGAGCTGAAGTTCGTTCGGTTATATCTTCGGACGGAGAACAGTGTTGGAAGCTTGGCTGAGTGCACGAGGAAGATTGCTGCCTGGAGTCATCATTCCGTGTACGCGAGCCGCGTGTGAGCTGAACTGAACTGCGTCATTTTGTTTCGGGAAGATTCAGAGTTTTTTTGGGCCACACTGAAACGTTTCACGTGATTTTTATTTTTTTGCTTATTACCCTGCCATCCTGACGACATCTCGCTGTTCTGTCTCAACAACTGTTCATTAAATCATCTCAGGTCATCATCACAAGCCTTCACGAATCTTCCAAAAGTCTTCAAAGTCATTGCTCGAAGTCGTCGTTGCCACAGACTGGTACAACATTTCAATACACACGTACACATGAACATATTACTGAATCAGAATGGACTGAACTGAATGTTTGAACAAACTGATTGATTCAACTGTGATTTTGAACTGTGATTACTGAGTTGATTGAAAACTGAATCATAAGATTGATTCAAAAGAGTCGTTTAGTGATTTCAAGGTTAACTATGCTTTTGAAATGGGTCATTTGAAGTGAATCATTTAATGGAATGAGTTATTTGAATTGAATCACAAGAGTCATATAGTACTCAGGGTTGTGAATAAGTTTTTCTGTGCTTAAAGTGAATATCCTTATCCAGATAATAAGTTTGGGTAAACACTTTGAAGGTGTTTAAAGGTGTTGTTCTGAATATATTAGTCAGTTGAAGATTTTTCAAGAAAATAAGAACACTTACAATTGTTATTTCATTTTTTTATTGTCATTTTATTTCTTGAGCTGTCTCTTCCAGCAAAGTCATAACCTATTGAGGAAAGGAGAAAATAAATTATTAGTTGTTCAAGCTAAAATATTGGACAGTTATTTCTGAACTTACCTTGGGGTAGGGGCGTCTCGCTTACATTATTAGGATTAAGTGGGTGGGGACGTGAATTCAAATTACTTACATTTCACTTCATGCACTTCAGGAAGCCGCCGTTCTGACATACTTACCTGAAGCCTACACCACGTATTCCTGTTACATTTTATAATAGTGTAAGATAAAACATATACACATAAGTGCATACTGAGACTCAAAAGAAGGGGAGCGGGGACTAGGTTCCTTTCGTTCCTAAATCTCCCAAGGTAACTATTTAATTATTCCCCTACTGAGCGAGACTTATAGTCCCGTTACACATGAATAAATTATATCCAGTGGGGTCTGCAAAGTCCAGCAAGGCTAATCAACAAGCAGTTCAATTCATAGCATACCATATAGTTATGATGAGTTCCAATTTCATTCACTCACACGATGTCACAAGTTTTGAGTATATCTGCACAGTCTTCAGAGCTTTACAGTTCTTTGAATATCTTATGGAGTCCAAGTATTCATTGACTTCACTCTCAAACACAGGAAATAAGGGTTTAGTGCCCCTGAACTTACATTTATGGATGTGATATTTAGCAAGTAAAAATAAAAGATTAATAATGAAATACTTTCCTTCCTTGTCCGTCTTAAGGTCGACCACACCAAAGAAAACATCTTTAAAGCAAAATGAGAAATCCGTAATGAAAAAGGTTTGGATAAATTCAAGGACATCTGACCAAAATTTTTCTGTGTATGAACATTTCCAAAATAAATGGCAAATATCTTCATCTGACCTTTTACAGAAAGAGCATTCAGATTCAATATCTGGTTTATACCGCTGAAGCACACACTTTACTGGGTAGAATCTGTGAATTAATTTAAACTTAACTTCTCTCACTTTGTTAGTAAGCATATATTTAAAAGGCAAAGAGCAAACACTTTTCCAAGAGACATTCTCCACTGAACCTGTTCCAATATGGGATTATATAAGGGATAGTAACAATTTCTTTTTGGTATAGAGCCCTAATAGTTTTATTTTTCGTCATTGAAGAAAAGCATAATCTCCCCACGTATCAGATAAATCCATTTTGTGAGTCAGTGGCCATGGGAAATGAATGCCTCCCAGCAACATTCTGATACCAGAAGGAATTGCATCAAAGACAATTGCATACTCCTTAACTGAAACAGGAATTTGAAATTTCTGCAAGAACTCTGAATAACTGTACAGTCTGCCACTTGTGTCATAGAGTTGGCCAACAAGTACAATATTATTCCTGTACCAGTTTTCAAAAAATAAAGATTTGTTTTTGTAGAGAATGTCCTTATTATTCCAAATGTAATAACAATGAGGTGAGAAGTTATGTTTAAATAAGAGAGACCAAGCCAAAAGCATGTGTTTATGAAAATTGGACAGTTTGATTGGGATTTTGTTAATATTATAATTGCATAATAACATAAAATTTAGGCCACCGATTTTAGAGAAAATATAGTTTGGAATAAAGTTCCAAAGTGATGTTGGATTGTTAAAGAATTGTCTGAGCCAATTGATTTTGAAGGTAGGTTAGAAATGTGTCCGAGAACGGTCCGCCTGGCTCTGACGTCATGCCGACGTGTGTCAAAAAAACGAATCGGTTACCTGAAACGTAACCTCGGTTCTCTCTAGATGAGGGAACGAGTATTGCGTAAGCTAGCTTACGCTCACGGGAAAGATTCTTCTTTGCCGAACAATTGAAGCCAAAAATTTTTATAATTTGTAATCATTGTCAACGCCAGTGTTCCCCAATCTTCGGTCCTGGAGGGCCACTGTCCCTGCAGAGTTTAGCTCCAACCCTGATCAAACACACCTGAGCAAGCTAATCAAGGTCTTCAGGATCAGTAGAAACTCACATTTAGGTGTGTTTGATCAGGGTTGGAGCTAAACTCTGCAGGGACAGTGGCCCTCCAGGACCGAGATTGGGGAACACTGGTCAACGCACTTCTCAGGTGCAGGACCTAGAGCGGGCTAACTAGCAGGCTCATTGGTTCGTTCCTGGGAAGTGCTCAAACCAATCGGAGAGCGGCGCTGAACCCGTGCCCAATGAGCGGACGACGCTCGCTTATTACGTCAAAGCCCGCCGAAAGGGGCGTGGCTTGAGTGTATATAAGCACTCTCCGTGGTTTGGAACAACGATTTATAGTGATCGAAGCGAATCGCTGTTAGAGCGGGCACGGCCGGGAACGCAATACTCGTTCCCTCATCTAGAGAAACCGAGGTTACGTTCAGGTAACCGATTCGTTCTCTTACGAGAGGTTCTCTCGTATTGCGTAAGCTAGCTTACGCTACGGGAACCCCTGGTCAACGCCGTGCCCGGTCAGTCACCACAAGCATCCCCGGGAGGGTGGAGGGAGCAATAGTGGAGAAACAATAATAAAGGGCAGAAGCCGTTTATATGAGAATATGAGGCCTAAAGAGGCGGCCGGCATAGCGGGCCATAGTATAGGAAGTTTCCATAGAATGGAGGGGGAAGATCAAGGGGCTAGCCGGTTGAAGGATTCCCCATAAAGCGTGGCTAGACGCTGCAGCGGGTTAGACCGCTAGTAATTTAGCCTGTAAGGCCGGTACTTCCAAGTTATAAAATCTGATAAAGGTGGACGGGGAAGCCCAGCCCGCGGCCACACAGATATCATGAATAGAAATACCACAGGACCAAGCCCACGAAGAGGCCATGCCTCGAGTGGAGTGAGCCCTGACGCCGAGCGGGCAAGGCAGATTTTTAGCCGCATAGGCGGAGGCGATAGCGTCTACTATCCATCTGGATAGTGTTTGTTTAGAAGCGGCCAAGCCTTTTGTGCGTCCCCCAAACGCCACAAACAGCTGCTCAGAACGTCTGAACGTGGCAGCGCGTGTAATGTACGCTCTCAGCGCCCGGACCGGGCAGAGGAGGTTGGCATTGGGCTCGCTATCAGAGGTGGGCAGAGCCAGATAAGGATATCACCTGTGCTCTAAATGGGGTGCCAATCGCCTTAGGCACATATCCGTGTCTGGGTTTGAGAATGACGACGAGAGTCGTTAGGGCCAAACTTCGAGAACACGACGCGTTCGAAGAGAGCGCGTGAATGTCGCCCACTCGTTTAACTGAGGCAAGAGCGATCAGAAAAACGGATTTTAGGGAGAGATATTTGAGGCCAATAGACTCGAAGCGGTTCGAAAGGGGGGGCTTTCAAGGCCTCGAGGACTATTGAAAGGTTCCCAAACCGGCACCGAGGGGAGAGGGGGGTTCATCCTCCTGGCTCCCCTGAGGAAGCGGATAACCAGCTCGTCTTTGCCAATAGACTGGGCGCGTCGGGGACCAACGAAGGCCGCGACGGCTGCCACATAAACCTTCAGGGTGGATGGGGTTCTGCCCTTGTCCAGCATATCTTGAAGGAAGGAAAGCAAAGAAGAGACCTCACACTTAAGGGGGTCCAAATTCTTTTCGGTGCACCATTTTGAAAATACAGACCATTTAGCCGCATAGAGCTTTCTGGTAGATGCCGCTCTAGCGTGTTTGATCGTATTCAAGACTCCCTCTGGCAAATCAACGTGTAATCGTTGGTCACCCATGCATGAAGCGCCCAGCGCTGCGGGTGGGGATGCCAGATTGTGCCGCGGGCTTGAGAGAGGAGATCTGCTCTGACCGGGATGGGCCACGGGGCTGTCTGAGACAGCTGTGTGAGCTCCGGGTACCAAATCTGATTCTCCCAACGCGGGGCTATGAGGAGCACCGGGTGGCGAAATTCCCTGATTCTCTGAATGACCTGCGGTAGCAGGGAGATGGGAGGGAAGGCATCGAGCGGGCGGTATGGCCATTCTAGCGCCAACGCGTCCTCGTTCTTCAAGAAGAATATCGGACAGTGCGAGTTCTCTTCTGTCGCAAAGAGATCTATCTCCGCTCTGCCAAAGAGGCGCCACAGTGATTGGACTGTAAGAGGATTCAGGGACCATTCTCCTGGAGAGAGAAGGTTCCTGGATAGAATGTCTGGACCGTCGTTTAGGTGTCCCGGGACATGCGTCGCTCTGAGCGAGAGCAGATGACTCTGGGACCAAACTAGAATGCGGCGTGTCAGCAGGAAGAGATTCCTGGATCTGACCCCGCCCTGACGGTTGATGTAGGATACCACTGTCATGTTGTCTGAACGAATCAGGACGTGGTGACCCTGGATGCGCGGGAGGAACTGCAACAGTGCATACTCGACCGCGAGCATCTCGAGACAGTTTATGTGAAATGGGGTCTCCCGATCCGACCATCGGCCAGAGGCCGGTGAGCCCTCGCAGACCGCACCCCAGCCTGTGTTGGATGCGTCTGTCGAGATTACCTTCCGGTGAGAGAAGGTCCCCATCGTGACGCCCCGTTGAAACCAATCGGTCACCGTCCAAGGCTGTAGTGCAGAAATGCATGCCTGAGTGACTCTGATTAGCTGGCGGCCCGTGGTCCACTCGCGGCGGGGTACACGGGTCTTTAGCCAGAATTGGAGGGGGCGCATATGTAAAAGACCTAGCTGTAGCGCGGCTGCAGCTGAGGCCATGTGACCCAGCATTCTCTGAAAGGTTTTCACCGGAACGCGGGTATTCATCTGGAACGAAGCGGCTAAACGCTGCAAGCGGCGTGTGCGCTGAGCGGATAAGCGTGCTTTCATAGTGGTAGAGTCCAGGTCTATCCCCAGAAAGGAGATAGTTTGACTGGGCTGGAGAACGCTCTTTGTCCAGTTGACAGAGAGGCCCAGCGCTTCCAGATGAGCGAGAAGAGCTGTACGGTGCGACAGAAGCTCTGTTTTGGAACGTGCTAGAATCAGCCAATCGTCCAAATAATTCAAAATGCGCATCCCCTGGGTTCGAAGGGGGGCGAGCGCCGCGTCCATACATTTCGTGAACGTGCGTGGCGCTAGGGAAAGGCCGAACGGGAGAACGGCGTATTGATAAACCTGGCCCTCGAAGGCGAAGCGTAAAAACTGCCTGTGACGAGGGTGTATTTGAATCTGAAAATAAGCGTCTTTCAGATCTAGGGAGATGAACCAATCCCCCTGGCGCACATGTGCGAGGAGTTTCCTGACCGTCAGCATTCTGAATGATCTCGTCATGAGAGCTTTGTTCAGAAATCTGAGGTCTAGAATCGGCCTGAGGCCGCCGTCTTCTTGGGGACCAGAAAATAACGGCCGTAAAACCCCGGCTCGGTTCTGGGTGGAGGGACTCTCTCTATCGCGCCTTTTGTTAACAGTTTCGATATTTCTGTGCGGAGCGTGCTCGCGGCAGCTGGGCTGACCACAGAAAGGGGCCGGGCGCGGGAACGCGCGGCGGCGGCGAAACTGTAACTGGTAGCCGTCTTTTATAATGCTTAGTACCCACGGGGATATGCCGGGAATGGCTTCCCACGCTTTGAAGCATATTGCTAGAGGCTGAATGGCCGTGCTGTCCCGGTTGCTGCATGTAACGGGCTGGACACTAGGGGTGGGGAAAAAAATCGATTCTCGATGCATCGCGATGCGGACGTGGACGATCCTGAATCGATTCACAAATATCCCAAAATCGATTTTCCAAAAAAAAAAAAAAAAATTATATATATATTTATAAAAACGTAATATTGACGGAACGCGAAGACGGAAGTGCAGTGACCGGACCGTCTGACGCGTGCACATAACAGAGACGCGATGGCGCGCAAGATCCAAACACCCTCCTTGTTAGGTTAAAAGCTGACGTGTGGAAATATTTTGGCTTCTGAAGTTGAAGAGGGAAAGGAACTGGGCAAGAGCCACGCTAGTTGTAAGCTTTGTAGAATAAAACTAACGACGGAAACACGACAAATATGACAAGCCATATGACGCGTTTCCAGCCAGAGGAGGAAAAACACTCGGCTGTAACGGTCGTTATAATATTAATGTACTACAAGTAAGTTAAAGTTATGCTCCTAGTTCAGGCACACGTTTATTTTCCTGTTGGTTCTTTGGAATGCTAATAAAATATATTGTACGTTAATTCTTTATGGGTCATTACTTTGTACATTTAAAGGAAAGTATTTATAGTCACACACACAAAAGATTCAGATAATCGATTTGTAACATTATAAATGTCTTCACTGTAACTTTTGATCAACTTAATTTAATTTATCCTTGATGAATAAAAGTATAGATTTCTTTTTTCTTTCTCCCAAAAAATGTAAGAAAAATTCTTACCGACTCCAAACTTTTGAACTGTATTGTTTAATGTTACAAAAGCTTTCTATTTCAGATAAATGCTGTTCTATTGAATTTCTGGGTGATTCTCTGAATCGGGTGCCCTTCAAGCCCCACAAACTTGCTTCAAAGATTTTCAATTGAAGGAAATCACAAAATGCATTTTAATGCTGTCAATTAATAGAACCAGGTGCCTTTGCATTATAATGCAACACAATTGTTCAAAAAATTATTTAAAGATAATGGGTTGCCTAAGTAGTAGACAACAAGCATGTTTGCATGTCTTCACCATTCATCATTACATTTTCATTGAATATCAAACAAATAAAAAGTGCAATTAATACCAAAATGATGCTGCTGCTAATATAATCATATGTTGGTCTAGTGTATTTTTGTTTACTGTTGTAAAATGGAAAATCAATAATCGCTAATCGAGAATCGTTAATAATCGAAAATCGACTGTAATCGAATCGGGACTTCAATAATCGTAATCGAATTCGAATCGGGAAATCAGACAGATTAACCACCCCTACTGGACACTGTGTGTGTGATCGTGTAAACTGTGTGTGGCAACGGGATTTGCACTCAGAGAGGAGCTTATGGGCCGTGATACAGAGCGAGCAGAGGGGGGAGCACGCGCTGCTTGAGGGCGTGCTTATGCTTTCTGCTACTCGAGCGGACGGAGGCCGCTGAGTGGGAGTGAACTCTGTGGGGGATACAGGGAAAAAGTGTGAGTGAACACGTGCTTGTGGTCACATTTTTTACACTTGAGGCTTTTATGCTCTTTATGTGAACTCTCTGGGTAGCCGTGAAAACGGCTGTTTGTCGCTCGCAAGCGGGTCGAGTCACCGGCTTGTTCTCGGCGAGATTCGCTGCTGCAGTCGGCGAAGGTTCGGGGACTAACAGAGGGTGAAACTTTGACGGCGGTCCGGCCGCGGCGGAAAGAAGCCGTCTTTTCCCCAGAAGTGCTAGGCGGACTTCTGCTGATCAGGCTTCAGCGTGACCTTGGGGCGGGGCGCTTGGGGAGCCTGTCTGCGTCGGCTGTCAGAGCGAGAGCGAGGGCGAGGGCGGCCGCTCTGCCTGTGCTGGGGATGGGCCTGAGCTTGCTGCGGGAGTGCAGCGCTGCAGCGGCCTGGCCAGCGGCTGCATAGGCGCGGGTGTGGAAGGTAGAGGACGCTCTGCAAGCTTTAGAAGGAAGCTTCAGGGAGGATCGCCATCCAGCGAGAGGGCGAGCACAAGTGAGCGGCGACCAGATCTTCGACGGGCGGCATCGCTGTATAGCCCTTCTCGGTGGCTCCGTCCACCGAGCGCAGCGAGGCGGAGACATCAGAGCGGGTCCGAGCCGAGAGAGGAGCTTTCCACGATTTAGTGAGCTCGGCGTGGAGCTCAGGCAGGAAAGGAGCGGACCGGGGTGCCAGCGGGCGGGGCGCCGGTGCAGGTACTTTCCATCCATCCGGTTCGGTGGTAAGCTCGGATGGTGGTGACCAGTCGAGAGCCCAGACGCTCGACGGCGAGAGTCAGGAGGCGCATTAGGTCCTCTTCGATGCCGGAGCGGGTCCCCGCGGAGCATGACGCCGAAGAGCCCAGTGAAGACCATTCGTCGCTGTTAGAAGCGTGCAGACGAAGGCGACTCTTTCTCTTCCTCAGAGTCGAGGGACGCTGCAGAGCGGCCACTCGGCGGCAATGGGGGGTCCAGCTCGGGATGGAGAGAGAGAGAGTGGTCGGGGGCGGCGGCTGCGGCCCACACACAGCCATCGCAGGTTCCGGCGGCCTCTGAGAGCGGCGCTTCTTCTTCCGCTGAGAAGTCAGAGGCGGCGCGGCTAGGGCGGATTTCGCGGTGAGGAGTCTTGCCCGCAGGGAAGACATTGTCAGCGCCTCGCAGAGAGGGCATCCTCCATCGGCGAGGGCGAGTTCCGCATGTTCAAGCCCGAGACAGAGAGGGCAGATGAGGTGGCGGTCTCCGTCTTCGAGCGGTGCGCGGCATGAGCCGCAGGAAATGCGAGACATCTTTAAAAAGACGCTCACGCTCTTTTTGTGATGGAGCAAGTGGAAGTCGTCGGACGGCGCTAGCTCGCTGAGGCGGCTGAAGGTGGCAGGGGCCGGCTTCTTCAGGCTTCTTGCTTGCTAGAAGGTGCCTTGTCACGACGACGGCTTCAGTCTTGCAACGGCAGGCGATTAGATCGCTGAATCAAAATGAATCGTTGTTCCAAACCACGGAGAGTGCTTATATACACTCAAGCCACGCCCCTTTCGGCGGGCTTTGACGTAATAAGTGGGCGTCGTCCGCTCATTGGGCGCGGGTTCAGCGCCGCTCTCCGATTGGTTTGAGCACTTCCCAGGAACGAACCAATGAGCCTGCTAGTTAGCCCGCTCTAGGTCCTGCACCTGAGAAGTGCGTTGACAATGATTACAAATTATAAAAATTTTTGGCTTCAATTGTTCGGCAAAGAAGAATCTTTCCCGTAGCGTAAGCTAGCTTACGCAATACGAGAGAACCTCTCGTAAGAGAAAACTCTCGTGAGCGCAAGGCACCCCTGTCTAATATGGAAGCAGTCGCGCGCAGATGGGCCCTGTCCCAATATCCGCACTTGCGCCCTTGTGCCCCTCAATGCGCGTTCTCGCTAAGGGGTGCAAGACCGTAGGGTGTCCCGATTCTCTAATAGTGTTCTCCAGGGGTGATCATAAGGGCACTTAATGCACCCTTTTCGCAAGTGCGCATCAGACCTCACTTTGCTGTAGGATATTACCCAGAATCCTTGTAGTGTTGTGACGTTTCGAACAGCTAACCAATGGGGAGAACGGTTGCTATGGTGCTGTTCGGGGCATAGACATCATATAGGTCAGACGCCCTATCGACCGCTACTGCCTATTGGCACGGACGAGAATTGGAGCCGCCATCTTAAACCGGTCATCCGCTCCGCTTAGTGTAATCTGAATGGCAAGTGAAATGAGCTGTCAGCGCATTAAATTAATCATATCTCACTGAATACTGAACTGATTTTCACACGTTTTTTTTTTTTTTTTTTGCTGCAAAGGTCATTCATGTAGCTATGATACAGGACACATGGTTCGAGCGTATTTGAATATCCATTGTAGGTTTGACAGTAATATAATATTCGGATATAAGATACAAAGTGACCAGACACAATGCGTGATGAAGGATATAATGTATTTTATAAATCACACACTATAAATATAATAAAGAAGAAGAAACAGATAGTAGCAGTAAAGTAAGATGTTTTAATAAGTAGAAGAAACAATTTATGATCGCACACACATACACGCGAACACACACTCTCTCTCTCTCTCTCTCTCTCTCTCTCTCTCTCTCTCTCTCTCTCTCTCTCTCTCACACACACACACACACACACACACACACACACACACTTTCATTCACACACAGAGAACGCAGCCACCGAATCCACCGAACGCAGCCACCTGTAATAAAAACTGAGAAGAAGCTTTTCAACGTGTTTGCATCAGTAATTTCTAAAAATTAAATTTGGAGTCGGACAACATTAAGCCTATTATTATTGTATGTGAATGTGGGAGGGGAAAATGCAATATTATGAAGCTGCAGACTCGGAGCCTGCATCCACAGTCCCCACCGAGAGTCCCGCATTCTCAGACCCCTCGTTTTCGAACACAGCGCCTCCGGCTGTTCAAAAGAGTCGAACACCCGCACACAGAGTACAGCGCACGCTTATCCAAATGCAATTAAAAACAATAGGATGCAATATTGCGGTCTCCAAATAAATTATCCAATAAATATTTGCGTTCCCTGCTTAAAGCATGTGCAAAAAACAAACAAACTAATTGTTACTGATGGAAGGGATACAATTGCAGATTGAACTGTCTTCAGAAAGATAGTAGGCCTATGTGATATTATATTGCTACAATGTTTTTTTAGATATATTTTTTATTCAAATTCCAATTTTTCTTTCAGTTCAACCTATAATGGTCTAATTAACATTACCATGCTAACATTACAAAATCAGTTTTTTGATATTTTGAATGCGATGCAAAACAAATCAGAATAGACAAAACACCAATAATAAACAATTCTGTACTTTATTTAATGATCACCTAAACATCATCTTGCTGTTAAGAAAAAAAGGAAGAAAAAACTGTGTTCATGACTTTACTTTCGTCTTCAATTGCATTAAAAAAACTCATTTATAAGTCGCTTTGCATAATCATAAAATGATGTTGGGTTCGAGCAGGGGCAACTCCATCGATGTAGGCCTATGGTGCACCCTGGAATAGCCTACAACATAGGACCGATAGCACATGTCTTATGATGTTTCAAAGCTAAATTATAAACGTTAGCTATCTAAATATTTCGAGGGGAAGACGGCTCAGAATCGTGTTACAAACTAACTTTACAAATATTCAATGGACTATTCATATGTTGTATCGATGAGCTAAATTAGTTTTATTAAAAAATAAATCAAACGAGTAGGCTGCTACGATTCGCTAAATAAAATTGAAGATAGCCTACTCACGTTCTGGCTATTCATTCTTCACATGTTCTTCACATGTTTATCCGATACAATTTGCTAGGAGGCGCTGTCTTCGAAAAAACGAGGGGTCTGAGAATGCGGGACTCTGGGTGCAGGGGGACTGTAGATGCAGGTCTCCGAGTCTGCAGCTTCATACTACTCGGAAAATGTGGAGACTAAAGCCCTATTCGGATTAACTTTACAAGGGTAGATGGAGTAAGTTAATGTAATTTTACCACAGGACTTCTGTAATATCAATAGCCAAATCGCATGTGATAAGATATAGGTTATCAATAAAACTAGAGGTTGGAGGGGTTACTGAATTTGCGCATCGCTATCATGCGTGTATATTACGTTGCTTCCTGATGTGCGCAAACACAAATAACCTATACAACAGGGCAGTTGAATGCTTATCTGATAACCTAGAAGCTCTTGTAGTTATTACTTTAACAGTTAAGTTACCCCACCTCTCCATGCCAGGGTGAACATGCAGTAAACAGCATTTCACAACGATTTCAGTACAGTAATAGCAAATATCCTTGCTCCTTCTTGATTATCTGGTAATATTCTATTCACAAAATACAACCAATAGTACGGTTATGTTAAGACTTACTTGTGAAAAGCCCTATTTTCGGTGGTCCGGCGATTGGAACGGGAAAATGCTCCACAGTGCTCTGACATCTGATCTGCTGCCACGCAACGAGACTAGGAATACGACCGGACAATCTGACGGGTAGGATGGAATGTCAGAACACCTGTTCAAAATGGCGGCCGGATTTCTCGTTTTCCAGCGGCCAATAGGGTATCTAGTCATATAAGATATCTATGGTTCCCTTTCAAGGCGGTCACTTCGACATTACGTCATACTGACGTATATGGGAACTCCTCCTTTCTCCATTTCTCCACTACACTTGGTATGTGTTGATTTTGCCATTGTATATTGCCCTGCATCCTTCAGTGCTAATGGCTATTGTGATCACTACGTATTCACAGTTGTGGCGCTATGCGACTACGTTTTTACAAGCTACACTGTAACACACCGTTACGTGTAATGATTTATGCCATTGTTTATTGCTCTGTGTCATTCAGTGCAAATGGCTATTCTATTACTACACTGTGCATTTTCACAATTATCGTGTGATGCAACAGGCTCTGTGTGTATGTATACTCTACAGTCTAAACACTGTATGTGTTATGGTTATGCCGCTGTCACTGCTCTGTGTCATTCAGTGCAAATGGCAATTATATTACTACACGGTGCATATTCACAGTTGTTGTGTGAAACAACTGGTGTCGTGTTTATGTACACTACACACTGTGGTGTTATGATGTGCAAATAGCTATTCTGATTACGCGCACAGTTGTGCGACGCATCTGACGCTGTGTACACGCTGTCTCACTGATGTGTTTTGGTTACGCCGCTAAATATTGCCCTGTATCCTCAGTGCAACCGGCTATTCTGATCTACTATGTATTCACAGATGATGTCGCTATGCCTCTGACACTGTGTTTTGGTACACGCTAATGTCACTATGCTATCGTGGGGCCCTGTATCCTTAGTGCTCCATGGCTATCCTATCTAACTGTGCCTGTCTCAGTTTATCGCTAGCGACTTGCACTGCTGGCGTACACACTGAAGCGTTATGCTCTTATGTTGCCAACGTAACTGACCATTATGTTGATCTGCACATACTCATGCAGTTGCGAGTCGCTTGGACGACCGCACGCATTTCACACACGGATGTTAAATGTACACACTGATGGGTTATGCGTTATGTTGCCCTCTTCCTCAGTGCAACTACCAGATATTGTCGCGATGGTGACTACACTTTACGTGCAAGGGCGTGTTTTGCTATTCTTGCCCTGTTCCTTCAGTGCAGAACTAGCTATCCTATCTAACCATGCATATCCACAGTTCTGGATGTATGTACGTAACTGAGGTGTTATGCTGTTGCTACCTTGATCCTTCAGTGCAACTAGCTATCCCGGTCAAACTGTGCATTTCACAGTCTCTGATATGGTGGCCTGCGATACCTACACGTGGATGTGTTCATGCAGTGGTGTTGCCCCGTATCCTTCAGTGCCTATACTGATCTATCTGCGTCTATGGTGTTGGAGCTACAGCGACCGATGCTGTTATGTTGCCTCTAGTGCAACTGGCTATTCTCGAATTGAATAGGCTGACTGACTTTTCTATTTCTGACTGCGTTATTCTCAGTTGTTGTCGCTATGGCCAATGGCACTGTGTTTATGTACATTCAGTTATGTGTTGTTTGCACTTCTTACATCGGCTATGTTCTACAAGGAAGTCTCAGTTCCTCGTGACCCGCTTACTGGATGGTAGAGGGGAAGTGTGGCCGTGGCAAACGCAAAAACCCCTGCTGGTGACCAGACCGTCGTGAGTCCCACTCAGAGTCTCTCTGGGTGGGTATATAAATCCAGATTACGCTGCGCCGTGCCGCAGTGGAGCTCTGGAAATACGAAACCTCCAGGGAAGACAGGTTCTGAAAGTGCACCCCAGGCAGGGTGCATCTTTCCTGGGCTTGAGCCCAGCGCTCATGCCGGATTGGGTGATGCTGGTTTCAATTGAAACTCAAAACTATATCACCCCCGGTTCACGGACCCGTGAGTTATGGGGGGCCTATGACAATCCCCCTCAGGAGGGTTCTGTTCTACAGACGATTGGCACTCCTGCCCCCAGCTGTGGAACCTTCGTGGGTGTCCGCTGCTGAGTCCATAGTTGAGCAAGACACTTCACACTAACAAGTGCTCAGACGAAGCTCTCCCTGAGATGGCCTTAACCCCGTCCCTCGCCCAGCGAGCACTTGGAATCCTACGCTCATTTTAGTGACTGATATCACATCGTCTCGGATCTGGTGACTGCAGCGTCACTCTCCGTTCGATACCTAGCTACATCCGAAGTCGCTTACACCGTTCAGAGCACAGGTGGATCCCTGCCCGCCTTTCTGCTGAGCCGTAAGCCTCACATGATGCCGATGCTCAGAGTGATGTTGGTCCTATAGAGATTGTGGATCTCTAGGGTAGCAGACTGACAAACCGCTGTTTGTGTGCTTGGTGGATGGTACTAAGGATGTGCTGTTTTATACAGAGACTCTTCTCTGAATTCAATGCTTGTTTGCTTAATACCTACGGGATTAGGTTTGCTGGCTGTCTTCTCAGAACGCGTTCACAGGGTTAAGTTTGATGCTCCGCCTATAGCGTTGTGGGTTCAGTGAGTTATTTGAACTCATGGAACTGTTCCCTCCAGCTGTGCAGTAGTCTGTATTGCAGAGTTACCTTTGTTGCTAACTCTGTGTGTGGCTGTATGGTTATGCAGCTGTCACTGCTATGCTGTTGTCACTAGGTTAACTCTTTGCTTTAGTGCTTATGGTGTTGTGCTGCCCTGCCCAGTGCAGCCCTCGCTTCTTTGCATTGGATGTGCATCTTGGTAAAGTAGGAGCAAACGTTGGTCTAGTTCGCCTATCAGTTTGTGTGCTCCTAGCGGTGTGACTGGCTTAGAACTGTTGTTTCCTGTGGAAGTGTAGCTTGACCCCGTCTGGGCTTATCTTCACTGCGCTCACGGCGGGATTCTATACAGTTCCCATATACGTCAGTATGACGTAATGTCGAAGTGACCGCCTTGAAAGGGAACGTCTCCGGTTACTATCGTAACCTCGGTTCCCTGAGAGGCGGGAACGAGACATTACGTCATCCGCCGTGCTCGCCGTTTGATCAGCTGTGCTAGCGTTCAGTCGTTATTCTGACGCAATTGGCGCGCCCATGCTATTTATACTGCCCGCGGTCCGGTCAGCATTTGCATGTTTGCGTCAATTGGCCAGCTGTCTCCAGCTGGCGTTAGCCTATAAGATTTCAGTGGAAATGGAGAAAGGAGGAGTTCCCATATACGTCAGTATGACGTAATGTCTCGATTCCCGCCTCTCAGGGAACCGAGGTTACGATAGTAACCGGAGAACGTCAGGGAACGCAAACTCCGACGAGAAAGGATACCGGTGTGGTGTGTTCAAATGTAAAAATATTAGTGTTATTAAGTTACTAAATGTAGTTTTAAGAGTTTTTCACTCGAGAATGTAGTTGTTTAAAGCTCAAATCTGTGGTTTATTTATAAAGATAGCGCCTATATTAAAAAAATGATCTGACGTTTTCGGAGTTCCAGGTGATCACCGGGCGGCGGGCCGGTGCTCAGCGCTCTGTACCCCGCCTACCACATCCTTGCCCCGGCTAGTCATTCTGACGTTTCCCGCGGGCTCTGTGTCTAACGTTAGTGGTTAAACATGAGCTATAAATCGGCTGCTGTATATCTAACAGGTGATCTTTGGTCTCATTAATCTATTATTGTTCCCTGGCAAATCGTGGGGAAAGTGAAGTTTTATAACTATATTTAGGCTATTTAACTGTAACGTTGTAACGTTAGCCTGTTATATTTGACTGAATCTTTTAGCTTGCCTTATTTCTTGACTTGTACAGCTTCTTATACTTTTTAGGCTACTTATACTTTAATAATGTCTATTGTTGATCAGTAAAACTGAAATTTAACAACAAAAAAGACAGGGTTGTGTCATTTGATTTCATATAAGAATATTTTAATATATAGCCTATAACCAACATGTATTTTTTCATGAATGGGATGGGAAGAATTTCATTATCAATTTCCATAATAACAATTAAAATTGCATTTCGAATCGCTGTGAATACGGTAAGGCAGTATAAGCTCAGGTAAACCTCAATCACAATTTATCTTTGCCAAAACTGTTTTAATATTAATAACATTAAATGAAAGGTTGGTAGCTAAGAGTAAAAAAAGATATTGATTTTTTCATTCAAAGGATTGTGTCATATTACAGCTATTATAAGCGGCACACCGCACACACATTAGCCAAATGAACAGTGTTTGCTGATCACAACAGAACTGACGTAGATTTTTGACGTGTGCAAAACTGTCCCAATTCTGCTCTTCACAGCTTCGGGCCCTTGCGCACTTTCTTCGCTAAGTGCACTTTCAACAAGTGTCCACTTCCAGGAAGGCCTTAGGGCTCAAGTGAGAATTGGGACTGGGCCTTGCTCTCCACCGACTGCGCTGATCAAAAGCATGATGGGAAACGACTTGCTGACGACACAGCTTAATGTTCATTGGTTTAAACAACCGTGATGTATTTTTCTCGTTTAACATGTTTGATTTTAAAACTCTGATATCATGTTTTATTTGTATACATATTTGTTATGGGTGAATAAACTCTCTGACAGTGCCATATGGGTTATTATGTGATGTCAAATATGATATTTTTATGCACATGCTATTTTTATTTAAACAATATATAAAAACACATGTCTGTATTAAAGAAAAAATATAGATAAACACATATTTGGAATGTAATTAAATAACAAGGTGTATTGTTCATTATATTTATTTTCATATAAAAGCAACAGAACTTAAAATTACATTCAGTTTATTAGCAACACGTGCACGAGCGTGAATCCCGTGATATCAGACTTTGATCTCACAGGTGTCAGACCCACTGCGAGAACCGAGATTTGTCCGTCTCGCCTGCGCTTTTTCACTCCTCCTCTCACTGCAGCCGCCTACTCTCGACTACATTGCAGGCAAGGCGAGGCGCATCTCAAACAAGCCTATTTACTCCTCAATAGATCGAGTCCAGACCGAACTTCCCGTCCAAAAAATGTTGTGGGCGGAGTTCGGGCTGGCACCCAGGCTAGTAAAAATGCTTATTTGGAGTAAACCGTGATGTCATCGTCCAGCTCAGTTCTCGTAATGGAGTCGAGCAATAAAATTGATGAATATTAAATGTCCAAAACTTAGCAAGCCAAATAAAGCGATAGGAACCAAAACTCCATCAGTGACAGAACAGAGAAACCAGACTCCATTTCCAACAAGTTAGTCTAAAACTATTTTAACAGTATTTAGCAGCTCAAATATGCACCAGCGAGACAATATTCACTTAAGTGACTAATCACTAAAATAACAAAGCTAAATTCCCTAAATAAGTCTAAGATTTTTATTTATGCTTCAGCAAAAGCCACTGCAGATGAGTGCAAACAGTGCAGATGAGAAAAAGCAGATTTTTAATGTTGATTTGAATCTCAGGCACAGACACACCAGCCGTGTTGCAGGACAGATTTATTGGTGCAGAGACTGAAAGCTTCAGATAAACCCACTTCATGTATGTGTTGGCAGTTTGAGCTTAGATAACATTAACCAAAATCAACAATCCAACTTTGCATTTTAATTTTACAAAATGCAGCAGCTAAACTCTTCTGATCCACATAATGCGAGGCTGGATTTAAAGCAAAGCTAGTTTGGAGAAAGATTGCGAAATAAAGAGAAGACTATGAAAGTGAGATTCCAGTTTTTATTTAAACAAGTTCTCCAGCAAAAGACACTCCAGCAGCCGGGTGTGTTCACTCGTAGAGCCAGGGCTGCACGCAGCTCGTGTAGCTCACCAGCTCTTCCGGCTTGAACCACAGGGCGACCTCTTCAGTGGCGCTGGCCACGGAGTCGCTGCCATGGATCAGGTTCCTGAAGCACATACACGGGGCGAGTTATTTCTTACAGTGATCATTACAAAATTGGTTTCTCCCCCCAAAAAATAACCCAATTGCATTACTCCGTTAATGCATGTTCACTTTTAGTCTAGAACTAAAATAACCATGTTTACACACTTCTCTCAGCATGAGGACAGGAGAGCAGTCAGTCAATAAATGTGAAAAAGTAACTTAGGGATTTTGTTTGAAATTGAATAAGTAATGCGTTACTATACTAGTTACTTGCAGTAGTAATCTGACAGCGTAATGAACTAGCAAAGTAAACCCGAGGTCAGGCACACCTGCCCACTTCGATGCAGAGGTCGCCACGGATGGTGCCAGGTTTGGAGTCGACGGGGTTGGTCTCTCCAAGCATCAAGCGCCCGATCTTCACCACACTCAGGCCCTCCCACACCTGCGGACACACACGTTAGCATGGCACGCTTCGTTAACATACCGCTACAGATCGTCAATGGCTCACCATGGCCAGCACGGGCCCGTTGCTCATGTACTTCACCAGCCCGGCGTAGAAGGGCATGTCCTTCAGGTCGATGTAGTGCTCCTTACACAGAGCCTCAGTGGGCTGCGGGCAGAAACACATTCAGCATGAGCGTGCAGAGACCGTTAGCATGAGCGCGCAAAGATTGTTAGCGCTGATACACACACCTGCATGAACTTGGCGGCCACCAGCCGGAACCCCCTCTGCTCGAAGCGCTTGATGATCTCTCCCACCAGGCCTCGCTGCACGCGTCAGGCTTAATGTGAATGAATGTGCGCTCAGTTTTAGCAGCCATGACTCTAGAAGAGATAACACACACACACACACACACACACACACACACACACACACACACACACGAGTCTGAGGAGAGAAGCCTACACACGCTCATGATACAATAAGCGTGTGTGCCGCTGGAGGGAGAGTGGACAGCTTGAGTCATTACACCAAACAGTGAGTTTCAGACTTTCATTCAAGATAATTTCTTATTTAAAATAATCGTTTTTAATATCAAATGGACTGTGTTGTAACAGTTCTGCAAGTATTATTGAAGAACATATAATTATGGTGATATTTAGTAGCAGTGCAGAGTGTACGCACAGTGTGTGATCAGGTCGTGTGCTCTTGTACTGGAGACACACACCTACAGTGAAAGTGCTGTATATTTATTGCATGAGGTGCGAGTACGTGTGCGTAGACGAAATTTCCCTGCCGTCAAAGCAAGCCTCGCACATGCGCACGGCAGCTTCCGCGTGGCGGCTGCATCGCGTTTTCTGAGTCTTTGCACACCAGAAGCGTGTCTGACGCGGCACTGCTGATGCTAGATGACATAGAAAGAGTCTACATTTGGATTAGCGGTGTTGCTCTTGCCTTTACGACATCAATTTCAACTCTGTTATCACACATCTTCCAAAATCCGAAAAATATGGAAGTGGGCTATCTGTTTTTCAATAACAAATTTTGTGTAGCTTTAAAGAGCCTATATTTAGCCTGATGGTGGACCGTTACTCAGACACACTAATGTTGTTATTCTAGCCTATCGTATATATCCTCCTGAGACCCAGAACGTTTTTTTTTTCTTCATGTAATCACATTGTTATGAGCATAAGAAACAAATGGGAAAAAAAGAGCAAATATCTTTGTTATGCTAGGACCTCTGTAGTGGACACCAGCACTTGATTGTTTAAAAAATAAAAATGACAATTATATAAAGGCAAAACTAATGGCAATATTTGAAAACTGATAATTATTAATATTATTTTTTGTTTAAATTACTTTGATATCTGAATGTATGTCAAAACCTAGACTTTCAAAACACCAAAATGTAACTTATTCATATGTATTCGTATACAAAATGACAAATAAACATTGTTTCCTACTGTTTTTTTTTGCCTGGAAACGCTTCCAACACGTGTCGCGTGAAAAATATGCGTCGGTTCTATTTCTAGCATGCACGCGTTTTCCGCGCGGCTCATGCCGCGCCTGAGACGCGCGTGTCACGCGGGCGCAGGGCAGATATTAACCCGCATGCGCAGTAGCGCTTCAGACAGACTCCCGCATGCGCAGTAGCACTCAGTGGTTCAGACACACCCGCATGCGCAGTAGCGCTTCAGACAGCCGCATGTCACAGAGGTTACAGATGTTCATGCTGCGATTTATGTAGCGAGTCTATTTCCATAATTAAAATGATTCTGTCGCACCGCTATACTCTAGGCCTGAAGTGTGAGTGTGTGTGAGATGCCGTGCAGACAACACAACCAGCGAATAAAAACACAGCGCTTATCACGACACAAATGAAGGAAACTAGAGCGTGAGGAAATGAGTGCACTTGTTAAATCAAACATGTGAAAACGGATTAAAACATACACCTTACGGACTCGATGAGGCGATCGTGAAGCGGATCCTGAGGACGGAAGGCAACCGGAGACAGAGAGCGCAGTGCGCGTGCGCCCCTTTTATAAAGCGGGCGGGGGCGTGGCCGATGACGAGCGATGAAACAATATATTCATACCTTAACAAAATATCATAAAAAAACTACTACTACTAATAATAATAATAATACAAATATAAAATAAATAAACAGCAAAATAACACAAACATTTAAATCTGTAGGCTATGTTCGACCTTGGTGTTCCTCCAAAGCTCTAAGGTATACCAAAGCTCAAACTGTCCTTGCACAAAACCTTTTCATTCTTAGGCATTTAAAGCGATTTCTCTAAAATATTAAACAAATGAGAAAAAAAAATCATCATAAAACATATTTTTGTCCTCAAAATAATGTCAGTTCCAGAAATCTCCTTAAAAATACCTTAACATTGCTATAATAACTCAGATAGCAATAACTAGAACAATTTAGTACAAATACAATCAAAAAGATAAAAATATTCTCATGATTCACATTACAAAAGCAACAGTGTTCCATTCTTATATTTAATATCTTCTTTACTATTCCATATAAGCTGTGTTTGTACAGCAGAGCTTTATAAACAGAGCTTAGACAGGGATTTATTAATATAAAGTTGCATATAGGAGTAGCTTAACCCCCCCCCCCCCCCTCCCTTGAAGGACTGACCCAAAATAAAAAGCTTGCTGATCATAAGTCATTTCTGCATAACCATCAGAGCCAACACTTGAGAGTTTACAGTTCCAGACTTCCATAATTTTATTAAATGTTGCAGATTGTCCTGAATGATAATGCAGAGCCTAACTGTGTGAAGCACAGTGCAGATGCCAGTCTACTTGAACAGAGGCCAGTGCTATTCTTAAATTTCATAGGAAAAAACGACAGGCATGCCATCATCACAATGCTCAATGTCACAGTGTACACGGTGCAAAGAAATTTAAGGAGTGTGTGTTTATCAGACTGTGAGTGAGAAGTGGACTGGAACATCACTCTCAAAATATATCGCCGTGATCGTGCGCTGATCCGCTTCTTGTTTCAGGGTGTGGAAAAGTTGCTTTTTATCGTGCGCTGATATTTAATATAATAACAGGAAAATCCTCAATATTCATATACACAATGCACACACACAGACACTCACACACACACACACACACACACACACACACACACACGACACAGAGCTCGCTCTAAACATTACAGACTGATTATTTTGCAATCTTGACATAAATCAAGAAATGAATGCCACTGCAACCAGTTTGATCATAACCGGGTCGAGTATCGCAGAGTCTGTAATCTGTCATGCTCAGTTTGTCCAGATCAAGATATTTAAATGTGAGGTGAATGTTGAACAACAATAATCTGGATCCATCTGTGAACTCTAAAGGGTCAATTGATAACCCTAACCCTATAAACTAATCTTGACAAGCCTTCAACCCTTGAAGGCAATATTGCTTCAGTCAAAGATCAATAATTAACCAAGTTTTATGTCTGTTTGTGTGCTCTGACATATAGTAGTGTCGCTCCAGCTGTACTTGCAGACCCAGAGGAACAGATCCTGCTGGCAGGAATATCCCTCAGCTGGTGAAACTGGAGAGCACAGATATCTTACATCGCGGAGAACTGAGTTCCACTCCGCTTATCTAGACATGCCTCGCTCAGTCCCCTGCTGGGTTCGCTCAATCCCTCGCAGAACCCAGCGGTTCTGGCCCGACTCTTGACCCGGAGCCCGACCCTCGACCCTGTGCACGGCCCTCGCAGAGCCCCGCAGTTCTGGCCCGACTCTTGACCCGGAGCCAGATCTTTGACCCGACCCTCGACCCAGAGCCCGACCTTTGACCTGACCCTCGACCCTGCGCCATGGCCCTCGGCAGAGCCCCACGGTTCTGTCCCTAATCTTAACCCGGAGCCCGACCCTCGACCCTGCGCACGGCCCTCGGCAGAGCCCTAAACCCTCGACCCGGAGCCTGACCTTTGACCCAACCCTGTGCATGGCCCTTGGCTGAGCCCACGGTTCTGCCCTGACCCTCAACCCAGAACCCGACCCTAAACTCTTGACCCGAGACTCGACCTTTGACCTGAGCCTTGACCGAAGAGCCCAACCCTAAACCCTTGACCCAACCCAGAGCCTGAACCTCGACCCAGAGCCTGACCCTAAACCCTCAACCCGGAGCCTTACCCTTAAACCCGGAGCCTGACCCTTGACCCAGAGCCTAACCCTAAATCCTTGTCCCAGAGCCTGACCTTTGAGGTTAGGGTTAAGGTCAAGGGTCATGTAATATCACATTTAATTTACCACCACAAACAACTCTAAGATATATTAATTATTATTTTTTACATTTAAAACAACCCAAACTCACCTATACACAAATATAATGCTGCATCAAACAAATTTGTTAGGAAAAATAAGTAATACTTCAGCTATAAATAAACTCCAGCGGATTCAAGTGATCAAGGGTTCTGTAGAGCACACACTCCTGCAACACCAGCAGTGACACACACACCAAATATTATTCACACACCAGATGTCATTTGATATTTTCACTGGTGTGTGCAGGACACTATAGTTCATTATGTGAGTGAGGAGAGCAAAATAAAGTATACTGTGACATATTACACCCAAATATTCTTCATTCACTCTTCATGTGACCTCCAGTAACATTTATAAACATCTGGGACCAAAGATGATTCAGACACTTTTGAGCTGATCATGTTTTGCTGAAGTGTGTTTTCTGCAATTGCTAATGCTTTTTTTACACACACACACACTGAACAACATGAAGCTGAACAACATGAGCCCTTAAGAGAGCAGCCAGAAAATGGAGCATACAGAGAGGCCTTAAAAACTGCTAGATCTGCTTATTAAACATAATAAACATAATCTTCGGCATCTATTTGAAAAAGTGGCTAAACTAACGAAAAAGAAAGCTTCAAGCCCAGAAGTGTCCAAGCAACACAGCAGTAATGACTTTATGAATTTCTTCACTTATAAGATTGGTAATATCAGGGACAAAATTATAACTATGCAACTGTCTATACAGCATTGCATCAGGGGTCATGATGCGTCCATGACATCAAGGCTAGATTACTGTAATGCTCTACTGGGTGGTTGCCCTGCACGCTTAATAAACAAACTCCAGCTAGTTCAAAACCCAGCCGCTCGACTTCTTACCAGGAAGTACACTCTTAGAAGAAAAGGTTCTATATAGAACCTTAAAATGTTCTAAAGCGCTACGTATTTGGCACCCCTAAAATGCAATGCATGTGAATGATCACAAAATTCAAAGATATGGGGGTTAAAAAATTTAATTAATCAATATCACACAGAAGAGTGACATTTCAGTTTTTATCCTCCAAAAATCTGCATGATTAAAATGTGATATTAAGTACTACAACAGTTTAACAAACAATAATTTAATTACAACTACAAAATGTTGCAGAATAATGTAATATATCAATGAATAATAGCCTATAAAGAACTTTTGTGCCAAAAGTGTTCTTTCTTGTCATTATAGAACCTTTTTTAGCATAAAATGTCAGTTGGAGTTGAGTAAAGAACCCTCTGCTACATATATAGAACCCTTTTTTCTAAGATGACCATTAGCCCGGTTCTGTCAACCCTGCATTGGCTGCTTATTAAACATCGTACACATTTCAATATATTGCTAATTACTTACAAAGCACTAAATGGTTTATCTCCAGTACTTGAGCGAGCTCTTAACGCATTATAGTCCTTCAAGTCTATTGCGATCTCAAACTCAGGCCAGTTGATAATAGCTAGAATATCAAAATCGACAGCTGGTGGTAGATCCTTTTCCTATTTAGCACCAAAACTCTGGAACAATCTTCCTAACATTGTCCAAAGCAGACACACTCTGTCAGTTCAAATCTAGACTAAAAACACATCTCTTTGGCCTAGCATACACATAACACACTATAGACTTCCTAAATTCAAAATTAGGCTGCATAGTTTAGATCAGCCAGAACCGGGAACACGTCCCGTAAATCCTGATGTACTTGGTACATCAAAAGAAGGATGGCGTCTACGCTAATATCAGTTTCTCTGTTTATCCTGAGGGACCCTCTATGGTGGACCTGCGCCTGGAGCCATCCCGACTCATCCTTAAGTGCCGGCCTCATGAACACGACAGCCATCGGCACTGATCCTCAACATCTCATCTCCAAACCGGCGTGATGATTACTTCGAACTTACAAACAGATGGAAATGGACAAATACTCTTAATGTTTCGATTCAATTTGTTTTGTAATCACTGTTCTTTGATTGGCCAGAAGACAACTGGCCCTTGACTGAGCCTGGGTTCTCCCAAGGTTTTCTTCTCCATTCAATCACCTGAAGGAGTTTTGGTTCCTTGCCACTGTTGCCTTGCTTTTGGCTTGCTTCATTGGGGACATTTAATATTCAACAATATTATTGATCTGTGTTGTATTACTTTCATGTTATCATTGTGAAGCTGCTTTGATACAATCTGTATTGTAAAAAGCGCTATATAAATAAAGGTGACTTGACTTGGCATTGCTTAGTCACTGGTTGAGCTAAACTGGTATTATCTAATTGTGTAGTTAATTTTAACAGCTGACAGATATTCAACATAACTCATGTGTGAGAATCTAAACTGTGAAACGTAAGAAGGGTTGAAGGTGTCTGAGTGAATGTTGGTTCGGCTGTATGTTCCGAGTGAACGAGACCGACTCCAAGTCAGCTTCATATACAGCGCTTTCACAGCAGCTTTACTGAGATAACAGGAGATAATGCAACAACAGAGTGTGTTTCCAGAAGAGAATCGCGTCATAGTCCAGCTTAAGTGACTTCAGTGATGGTTCATTCTTGTTATTAATTTAGTTCATTTATATATATATATATATCCGCTCTGGAGTAAACCGTGAAGTCATCGTCCAGCTCAGCTCAGTTCTCATATAATGCTGTCGATGCAGGAGATCAATAATATTGATGAATATTTAATTAAATGTCCCCGACTGAGCAAGGCAAGCTAATCAAACAAAGGTGGGAAATGCGACAATGGAACCAGAAACTCCATCAGTGGCAGAGAAGCAGGAGGAAACCCTCGAGAAACCGGCCAGACGAGCCAACAGGGTGTGATCATGATCAGGCATTACGGGTTAGAGGTCAGAGGTCAGATCGGAACGATCAGAGTATCACTGGGAATAGTGGACAATACGGGGACTTCTGGCACACTCTCTTCAACACACTGTGCTGTGAGACGCACTTAAGGCCGGTTCACACCGGGACGAATTTCGCCATCGATGTTTGCCGCACGTTTAACACCTCATGTCCTCACTAAATAAAGGGCGCGATGTGAGTGTGCACACCGCAGAAAACACATTTATCTATTTTAATGTTAATCTGACCAATAGACCCCTTTTCAGTTGGTAAACATGGTGACGTTTTTTGTGGCGGAGCTTAGGTGGAGGCAGAACGATCGCTCTGGCCGCTTCACTAACGCTCAGTTAGCAAGGATTGTTAGCTTGTTTTTTAACAATGACTGGAGAAAATCTGATATTATCTTAATGTGTAAGGTCACTCAGTGTCCAGGACCGCAATTGTTATTTCCAAAAGTTATCTTTAACAGACGGAACCAGATTGGCTGACCCATAGCTGCCTACACACTCACTCAATGCATGGATGATCTGACAGGATTAACGTATGTTACCTCGTGTAAAGAGAAACTGAGGGCATATAAATCTTAAATGCCTATATGGTCTTGTACAAGACTTGTGTGTATGATCCGCAGTTCTGCCAAAGACAGCGCTGAAGACCACAACAATGTAAAGAGTGACATTACAGTGCGATTTTAATGATGTGAATATTTTCTAGAAATAAAAGTTCCAGATACAGCATATTAATTTTTCATCATTTCTTGCACCAAACAACACAACAAGATGACATTTAATAATAATAACAATAATTTAAGCTCCTTATTATGTAGCCGAATCTGTGCTGTTTTCATTGGCCGCCTCCAGTTTTCTCTTTGTTTTGCCTCTAGCTAGCTCCGTGACGCTGGCGCAAAAGGGGTCTATGAGATTGCCGCTTATTGTCTCACGTGTCTGAAGCTTCTGACGTTACAGTAAACCACAACTTGGGGGCGCTCAAACACAAAATGGTCTTGCCGAGCACACGTACGTAATGGCGACGAAGATATACGGCAAGTAGCGTCTACACTGCCGGGAAGAAATAAGACAGAGGAAGATGCTAGGCAAGATGAATGTAAAGCTTCTGGTCTCGATTGGTGTCGGAACATAAAGAACTATATGACAAACACGACAGTGACTACAAACATCTTGATAAAACTGTTTTGCACTTGTTATGGAGTGGTATTGCAAATGAGCCAGAGCCGGCGCAGCCGAGACGCTGATGAGGGGGCGTCTGAAAACTGAAAGGGGGCTTTCACTTTAACGCACGTCACCACTTTTTCCGGGGGTCGATATTCTCCCCACCACTTTTAAACATCTTCGCGGTACAGATGTACCCATAAAATGGATTAGGCCTAAACATCTTCAGTTAAACAGCAGAGCATTTCATTTTGTTCGTTTGTCAACTTAGAGTCTTTATAGTGCTGAAATGTTTTTTCAATGCAAAGTTCTCGTGTCGATCAGTGAAGCGGATAGTGTTGTCTTTTGGCTCGCTCTGTGGACCCGCGCTTCAATCAGTTGCTGAGACTAAAGGCCAATTTATACTTCTGCGTCAAGGGTACGCCGTAGTGTACAACGTTGGCTACGCACGTAGGCGACGCCGTTGTGAGCATTTATACTTCTGCGTTCAGGTCTTGGTTGCTCTGCAGTACTGCTTCCGAAACGCTAGTTGGAGGTGGAGGGTTTTAATGTTCCACTGTTTAGATTCCTCGAGTTGCGGCTATGTTACTACAAGCCTAAAAGAGAGTGGATCATGTTGGAGTTGGAGCTTATTGAGGTGGAAAAACAGTTCATTTTAGTGAAATTACTAAAACTGAAAGGCAGAACTGAGAGAAGACACCGGAGGAGATGGTACGTGTGGAAATGCGTGAGAAGGTACGTGCGGAAATGCGTATGAGGAAATGCGATGCTACCAAGCCGACCAATCACCGGATCTTGCAGTCCGCGTCGTCGCGACGTGTAGTTACATTTTTGAGAGAGGTGCGCGTTCAGGCTACGGTGAAGGGTATGCGGTGTGGGACGCGATCTGTGCGTATGCTACGCTGTACCTACTGCGTGCACCCTACGCAGAAGTATAAATTGGCCTTAACCCAGGTGAAAAAAAAGTTACTAAATACATACTAAAATACATTTTTATTTAAGTGCACTTAGTACACTTCAATAATGCACTTAAAGTGCTCTATTTTCACGCACTTATTTTGTACTTAATATATTAAAAGCTTATCTTTAGTACTGCTTAATAATAAGACGATACGTTTTACATGTTAGAAACACATTGTGTAACTGTGTAAGTTTACATTTTGCTCTATTCTTCTCCCAGTTCACTAGCTGCCACTTACTTTCATGTATTTTGTGATTAGTCGAGAAATTTACGTCACGTGTTGTAAATCCAAAATCCAACAGATCCGATTCTGAACACAGCTCTAACTAACGCGATCTTTATAAATGTGTTTAAACAACAAAACACATCCACTTGCACATATTTGACAATCGGAATATCAGTGTTTCATGCTATAGCTAATATATTTGATTGATTGATTCCTTTATTGTCCTTTTCAGGAAATTTGTTTCCACCATCTGTACGTACATTACCTCACAAATACATAATACATGAAAAACATACATAACATAACATAACAAGCAAGTGTTTAGCAAATGTTCTTATTTAGCAGTGTTATGGCAGAAGGAATAAAACTCCTGCTGTATCGAGCTCGTTTCCAGGCCAGGGATCTGTATCTGCGTCCTGATGGTAGCAGAGTGAAGAAACTGTTGAGAGGATGGCTGATGTCGTGTACAATTTTTTGTGCTTTCCGTAACATGGCTTGCCTGTTGAGGTCCGAGAGGTCAGGGGTGGGAAGCCCAATTATTTTGGATGCGTTCTTTGTGATGCGTATGAATTTGTTCTTATTGGTCACAGTAAGTATGTCAAAATAACAGATTGAACAGTAGAGAAGAACAGGTTGAATTATGCTCTTATAAAGCAGCATCAAAAGGTGGGGAGCAACCAGAGAGGGATTTGAGTTTCCGGATGACAGAGAGTCTTTGTTGACAGCGTTTGAAAGTGTCCATGGTATGATGATCAAACTTCAATTTACTGTCCAGAGTGAGTCCCAGGTATTTGAAACACTCTACTCTTTCAACCGCTACATTATTTATACATGTAAAGTTGAGGGTGACATTCTGGACTGAGCTGTTGCTGTTAGGTGTATTAATCAGCATCTCTTTTGTTTTTGCAACATTCAGTTGAAGATAATTATCTGAACACCACTGTGTGAGGTGAGAAATGGAGTCTTGAAAACTTGAAACAGAGGGTTTGTTATTGAGGAGACCAAGAACAACAGTGTCGTCAGAGTACTTGATGTATGTGGCAACAGATGAGGGACTGGTGCAGTCATTGGTATATAGAGTAAACAGAAATGGACTCAGGACACAACCTTGTGGGAACTCCGGTGTTGGTGATGATGATGGAGGACATCGCAGAATCCATTCTGACCTTTTGTGGCCTGTCAGTGAGGAAGCTGAATACCCAGTGGATGAGAATTGAAGGGACGTTGAGGTGTTGAAGTTTCCTTATCATCTGGTGACAGCTAGAATAGTATTGAAGGCAGAACTGTAATCAATAAAAAGAAGTCTGACAAAATTCCCAGGTGATTCAAGGTGCTGTAGTAGGGAGTGAAGAAGGCATGCCACTGCATCTTCTGCCCGGGGCCTTGCCTGTTTTGCACTGTCTCAGTTGCCGCCTCACATCTTCAACTGTAAAAAGAGCAGAGAGTGCATTCTTGGGGGCTGAGAGGTTTGACAGTAGGGCCTTGCATTCCTCTGAGCAGTCTTTAGTGTCAAACCGTGAGAAGAAGTTGTTCAGTTCTTCTGCAAAAGATGATGGATCTGTTATGAGTGTTAGTTTGGGTCTAGGATCATGTCCGGTTAATGTTTTTACAGTTTGGAAGGCCTGTTTAGTGTTCATATTGCTGAATTCCTGCTCAAGTCTCTCTTTATATTTGTGTTTTGCATTAATAATGTCATTTTTTATTTGACGGTTGATAGTTTTTAATGAGGCCCAGTCTTGTTGAAAGGCTTTCCGTTTTTCCCTGAAACTATGCTTAATACGTTGATTAATCCAGGGTTTGGAGTTTGGGTATTTTTTGAAAGTCTTAACTGGTATGGTTGTTGTGATACAGAATTTAATGTAGTCTGTGATGACAGAGACTCTCGTATCGAGGTTGCCATCAAAAATGTCCAGTCCGTGCAGGCCAGTGAGCCTTGTAATTGTGTAATTGCGTCCTCCGACCACTGGTTGACACTGTAGACTTGTGGCTTGTTCCTTTTTAGTACCGGTCTGTAATGCGGAAGTAAACAAACAACATTGTGGTCTGCGAAGCCGAGAGGAGGATGAGCCCTTGCGATATAGGCATCTAAGATATTGCCATAGCACAGGTCAAGAATGTTTCCTCTCCTTGTCGGAATATTCACGTATTGCTGAAATGACGGCAGCACACTATCAAGTCTGCAACTGTTAAAATCACCAACAATGAACACTGGGGCTTCTGGATATTTCTCTTGCATGTGGTTAGTATTATTGGCCACTAGCTCGGCTGCAACTTTGGTGTTGACACTAGGGGGGATGTAAACACAGCTGACGACAACCGCTGGAAATTCCCTCGGAAGATGGAACGGACGGAGGGACAATGTCAGCATTTCCATGTGGGGGGTACAGACCTTGCTTTGAACCTTGATGTTGTTACACCACCTGTTGTTTATAAACATGCAGACCCCTCCGCCTCTCTCTTTGCCCGACTCCTTCGTTCGATCAGTCCTGAAAACCGCAAAGTTGTCGAGATCTACCTCGGAGTCTGGAACCGCCTCGTCAAGCCAGGTTTCAGTCAGGGCGATGATGCATGCTTCTTTGAATGTTCTCTCCGCTAGGCATTTTGCGTGGAGTATGTCCATTTTGTTTCGGAGTGACCGCACATTAGACAGGACGATTGAGGGGAGAGGGGGTTTAAAGGGTCGCTTTCTCAGCCTGCAGCGCACCCCACCTCTCCTCCCCCTTTTCCTCAATCTTATTTCTGCGGGGAGGACACTTGGTTTGATATGCCGGGACACAGAGGACCGTAGTTGGAGCAGGACTTCCCTGGAGTAGGTAAGTCCATTTTTTCCGTGTGCCTCTGGTAGTAATGCGTTACCGTTGTGGGTAATAATCCAGAGAATGACAAGTATAATCCAAATAGTTTTGTGTAGTTCACCCATAGTGATAAATATTAATACTCTAAAACACGCAACCCGAAGACAGCTTCAACACACCGCGAGTGGGACATGAGGCAAGCAGTACAGACGTGTCGTCGCAGCAGAGCATGCGCTGAGATGCAGTCAATATATTTGTGAATATTTTGAATAAAAAGGAAAAATGACATAAAAGCAGATCATCGTTCATTCAGCTGTGTTCTGATTGCGCTCTGTCAGGTGACAAGCAATGACAGCCGTCACCGTGGAAACATTAAAGTGAAAGGTTCTATATAACAGTCGCCTTGAAAAACTCACGCTGGGGGGTCAGATGGAATTTTTTTAACTTATGTGTGGAAGGGTTGACTACAATATTATTAATTTGGCTTAATATTCACAAAAATAAGGAAATGTGAAAATGTAATTGGCAAAATGGGATTTTAAATAACATATTTTATCAGTAAACTCCGTTCACATTCATTGTGCTCTGAGGGGGCAGGAGAGTCCTGTCTGAGGGGGCCCTCACGCCCGTGGCGCCGGTCCTGAAATGGGCACCATCTAATGTCAGGGAATTAATTTGCATGTTCACTGGGCTTATCGTCAGTGAAAATCGCTTGGGTGTGAACACAAAAAACGTGTTAAAAACCCGTGCCGATATACTGCCCTTTATTTTAATCTCACACACTGTTTAGGATGAATGGATAGTGTGAACACTGAGGCGCAGGGCAGGGTTTCATGGTGACTTTACCAGCTCCAGTCCTCCAGTCCAGCGGGAGGCGCTGTTACTCTCTCTCTATCTCTCTCTCTCACCGGAAGTGCATCGCACATGTTGCGTCTCGAGGTTCCTTGTTTTCCAGCGCTGACTGAAGGAGTTTGTTAACGCGTGTCATGATGGATTCGCCAGCGCCTGTCGTTAGGGAGCCGAGGACGCGCGGGAAGAAGACGCGGGGGAAGAGGCCGCTGAGCGATTTGATCGCGTCGGAGGAGCGCGGTAAACGGCAGAGGCACGCGGAGCTGTGCGCGACGCTCGGCGGGAGGACGCGTCCGTCAGGCGCCTGGAGGAGCTCGTGTTCGGCGCGGAGGAGCGGCTCGGCGGACACACTCGCGCAGGTACAACACACACTCGCGCAGATACAACACCACACTCGCGCAGATACAACACTCACTCAATGTACAACAACACACACTCCAGATACAACACAAACTCAATGTACAAAAACACACACACTCCAGATACAACACACACTCCAGATTCAACACATTCGCGCAGGTACAACACGCACTCAATTCACAACACACACTTCAGATACAACATACACACTCCAGATACAGCAAAACACTCGCGCGCAGGTACACTGTACTTTGTGTGTGTGTGTGTGTGTGTGAGAGAGAGAGGTGCTCTGATGCTGATGTGTGTGTGTGAGAGAGAGGTGCCCTGATGCTGATGTGTGTCTGTGTGTCTGTCTGTGTGTGTGTGTGTGTGTGTGTGTGTGTAGAGAGAGAGAGCAGAGGTGCTCTGATGCTGATATGTGTGAGAGAGAGGTGCCCTGGTGCTGGTGTGTGTGTGACAGAGAGAGAGGTGCTCTGATGCTGATGTGTGTGTGTGTGTGTGTGTGTGTGTAGAGAGAGATAGAGGTGCGCTGAGTGTGCGTGTGTGAGAGAGGTGCTCTGATGCTGATATGTGTGTGTGAGAGAGAGTGCCCTGATGCTGATGTGTGTGTGTGTTGAGAGAGAGAGCAGAGGTGCTCTGATGCTGATGTGTGTGTGTGAGAGAGGTGCCCTGGTGCTGGTGTGTGTGTGAAAGAGAGAGAGAGGTGCTCTGATGCTGATGTGTGTGTGTGTGTGAGAGAGATAGAGGTGATCTGATGCTGATGTGTGTGTGTAGAGAGGTGATCTGATGCTGATGTGTGTGTGAGAGAGGTGATCTGATGCTGATGTGTGTGTGTGTGAGAGAGGTGCTCTGATGCTGATGTGTGTGTGAGAGAGGTGCTCTGATGCTTGTGTGTGTGTGTGTGAGTGAGTGAGAGAGGTGCTCTGATGCTGGTTATTTTTCACGGTTTGTATTGCTTTAGCATGCAAAACTGTGTCGATTTCGGTCTTCGTGAGTATAATAGTCTGAACATAGTCGGTTTTTGTCTTTAATAAGCATAAAACGTATGCCAGTTTAATGAACTTAGAATTCGTGCACTTGCTCTTAAAGTGACAGCAACTATATGTGACGGTCATTCATTTTGTCATCAAAACAACAAAAGAGAGCTTTAAAATAAATGAATCAGGAATAATAGCCTACGTATTTAATTTATTCAGGACTAAAATACTATCCAGTGTTATTTTCCATTTGATTATTTTATTCAGTTTCTGTCTGAATACTAGTGTTAGACCTATTCCAAAACTTTACTCGTTATTTGTCTTTATTTGTATCTTTATTCTATTGTATTTATTTGTGCAACTTTTCTCAATTTAATTGAACAATTTAAATCAAGCTTCGTGTTGTGTAAATTCTTAACAACATTACCCCATTGTAGAAATGCAATGAGCGCAAACATTTAGGCAAGATAAATAAATTTGTTTGGCAAAAATTAAGGTATTTTTTTAAGTCACAGTAGTTAAATCTGTATCTGTATTGCATGTTCAAACTTTAAAATCATTCATATTAACTGGTTAATTGATTTTTTCTCTGGAAGTATGTAGGTTTGGAAATTTTAGAGAAATTCTAAATTAATGCATTACAGTTGAACTAAATTTTAGTCATCAGAATTGTTTTAGTAAACTAACAGCTATGGATGATAATAACAAAGTACAGAAACAAAATATTTATTTTGGGACGGTTGACATTCACTTTAGGACGGTTCAAATTGTTTTTCAGGACGGTTCCAGGACGGAGGTGAAAAAGTTAGTCTGGAGCCCTGTGCTGGTGTGTGTGTGTGAGAGAGTACTCTGATGCTGTTGTGTGTGTGTGTGTGTGTGAGTGAGAGAGGTGCTCTGATGCTGATGTTTGTGTCTGTGTGAGAGAGGTGCTCTGATGCTGATGTGTGTGTGTGTGGAGCAGGACAGCAGGGATCCACTGGAGGATGACGAGGTCTGCAGTGTTTCCTCCGAGGACAGCGATGCGTGTCAGCACCACAGAAGAAGAGCAGTGTGGAAGGATGAGGAGGATGAACTGAAGGAAGAGTAAGGCTTCTGTTGCTGTGACACAGATCCTCACGCGTGTGTGTGATCTGCAGGAGTAAAGCTCTTGTGTTTGCAGGATTGACATGACGCATTCGGTTCCGCAGAGACTTGAAGAAGAGCGAAGCCGAGACGAAGATGACGAAGCAGAAGCTGCAGCAGAGACTGAAGGATCAGTACGTCACACACACACACACAACTGATGGACCAACAGTCTGATCTGAGCTAACACTCTGTGTGTGTGCCTGTGTGTGCCCATGTGTGTGTGTGTGTGCAGGTTCCAGAAGGCGATGGGCGGCGCCCCTGGCTGGGCGGAGCAGGAACGCCCCCGTCGGACAAGAGGTCAGTGTCATGTGACCCTCAGCCTTCTCCTTGCCGGTCCCGAAGACTAGTGATCGACCGATATTGATTTTTTACAACCGATACCGATATCGATTATTTGCATGTTTATGTGCCCGATAACCGATATGCAGAACCGATTTGTATTTACTGTTCTACTTCTTATACTTCTATACACAATTATTACAACACAAATGAATTGAACAAACATTTTATTTATAACAATCACTCCCTCTTTCATGTTAAATTAAATATTCAAATTACAATAAAAACATTGATATTATTACATTATATAATTTATTTCTAAATTATACATATAATTTATAAGCATCAGCAGCAACAATGTTGACAATAGGCAAAATAAATGTTAAAAGTCTAATGTTTTCATATGGACAAAATAATTGACAGGGGAGTCATATCATGGGTCGGGAATCTTTTTTGACCAAAGAGCCATTTTTTTCATTTTGGTTAATGCATTTTTCCAAAAGAGCCACAGGAAAATAATCATATAATACTATTATTAAAGACATGCTTTTTTCAATAAAATTTCAACAGTATTAGGCTAAAATCAAACAATTATTTAGCAAAGTTTCAATATTAATTGTGAAGGGCTTTCACTGTGAGGTTGAGTTAGCAACTGATGAGCATAAATCCTTTCTGTCTGCGTAAGTGAGAGAGAGTGAGTTGAGTGAGAGAGAACGCAGTAGTTACAGTGTTTACTTGAATAGGCCTACTCGACTTGGCATTTTGATATATTTCTGTATTTATTTGGCCGTTTTGGTGCACAACTGAAGACAAAGGCCTAACGTTACTCTGTTTTTCCATGTTGGATAGTTCGCCCCATCTAGATAGTTCGCCCTATCTAGCGCACAGCATCCTGCCAGTAATTCCGTTCTCTTTCGTGACTTATCGCGCTTTTAATATTTCTTTTCATTATAAAGCACATCCTGCTCTTTTCATTCCTTCAATTTTTTGTTATTAATAACTTAAAACAGAATCGTCAACTGAAATCTGCGTGGATTATTAAAAATACGACACATTTATCATGTCATAAAGGGTATCCGCCGCGGCAAAAGTAAAAGTATTAAAGTCCTTCTTTCACATTTTTGCTGCTTTTCGCCATTAGGCCTACCTTAAACAAACTGCAGCTGCTGAACCCCAGTGCAGGAGCTGTAGGTTATCACAGAGACGAGTTGATTTCTCTGATGACTCGTAACACTTGCGAGCGCGACCAGCACTGAATACACACTTTTGTCGGTTGCTAAGAATTCAATTATCATAAACGTTTAACTTCGGTAGACTGTGCTACAAGGGAATTGTAACCTCGCGAGCCACATGATTTTTTTCCCAAAGAGCAGGTGTGGCTCACGAGCCATTTATAGGTTGACCGCTTCATGATCAGAAAGCTAGACCATAAAAAGCTTTCTGACAAAGTGCTGTTTATCTATGCATTTACACAGAACTATAACAGATCAGGCTATTCAAACGCGATCGCGCGCGTGCAGATAATGAATAATTAATTTCCACAAAGCGGTATATTTAGATGTGTGTTAGCGAAATAATTGCTATAGTAAATGATAATATAATCTAGGGTGTTTAAACAAGATAAGGCATTCCTGATCATCAGTGAGTGCTCAGCAATATGAACGAACTTTTTTCGAGACTAATGGTGAGCAAATACAACAGATAGAGAATTAAATTCAGCACTTTTGTTTTCAACAGGCACTCATTCACGTCTGTTTTTTTTTAATTCATGTAAAGTTACATCTTTATTGGGGCAGGGCATGACGGATTAGGCGGATTGCATCTGTACGTGACTCCATGAGTTCGTCTCAATTTTTTAGAACCAAGCAGCATAAATAAACTATATCAGGCATTCGTGTCTCAAATCTCATTTCTGCATGTCCATTATGCTAAATAAAGTTGAATAATTAAAGTAAAGCAAGTAGAACATTTACTTTACCCGTGCACAGAGTTGTTGTTGACTAATCTCCTCAGACGCGTGCTGCAATGGCGGAATTCTCAAAACGGCCACAAGATGGCGCCGTCTATCCGCGAATCCGATATTACAAAACCGATTCCCGATTATGCAAAAATGCTTAAATATCGGGAAAAATATCGGTAAACCGATACATCGGTCGATCACTACCGAAGACTGCTAGTGAAGCTAACGCTGTCCTCTCGACCCCGCAGGAGCTGAGTGTGAGGAAGAGGAGGAGGAGGAAGAGGATCTGTTGCGGCGCACCGGGAACTTCATCGGCTCCTCTGACACTCTTCCTAAAGGAACCATTAAGGTGTGCAGATGTGTGTGTGTCACTCAGTGTGCAGATGTGTGTGTGTCACTCAGTGTGCAGATGTGTGTGTGTCACTCAGTGTGCAGATGTGTGTGTGTCACTCAGTGTGCAGATGTGTGTGTGTCACTCAGTGTGCAGATGTGTGTGTGTCACTCAGTGTGCAGATGCGTGTGTGTCACTCAGTGTGCAGATGCGTGTGTGTCACTCAGTGTGCAGATGCGTGTGTGTCACTCAGTGTGCAGATGCGTGTGTGTCACTCAGTGTGCAGATGCGTGTGTGTCACTCAGTGTGCAGATGCGTGTGTGTCACTCAGTGTGCAGATGCGTGTGTGTCACTCAGTGTGCAGATGCGTGTGTGTCACTCAGTGTGCAGATGCGTGTGTGTCACTCAGTGTGCAGATGCGTGTGTGTCACTCAGTGTGCAGATGCGTGTGTGTCACTCAGTGTGCAGATGCGTGTGTGTCACTCAGTGTGCAGATGCGTGTGTGTCACTCAGTGTGCAGATGCGTGTGTGTCACTCAGTGTGCAGATGCGTGTGTGTCACTCAGTGTGCAGATGCGTGTGTGTCACTCAGTGTGCAGATGCGTGTGTGTCACTCAGTGTGCAGATGCGTGTGTGTCACTCAGTGTGCAGATGCGTGTGTGTCACTCAGTGTGCAGATGCGTGTGTGTCACTCAGTGTGCAGATGCGTGTGTGTCACTCAGTGTGCAGATGCGTGTGTGTCACTCAGTGTGCAGATGCGTGTGTGTCACTCAGTGTGCAGATGCGTGTGTGTCACTCAGTGTGCAGATGCGTGTGTGTCACTCAGTGTGCAGATGCGTGTGTGTCACTCAGTGTGCAGATGCGTGTGTGTCACTCAGTGTGCAGATGCGTGTGTGTCACTCAGTGTGCAGATGCGTGTGTGTCACTCAGTGTGCAGATGCGTGTGTGTCACTCAGTGTGCAGATGCGTGTGTGTCACTCAGTGTGCAGATGCGTGTGTGTCACTCAGTGTGCAGATGCGTGTGTGTCACTCAGTGTGCAGATGCGTGTGTGTCACTCAGTGTGCAGATGCGTGTGGCAATTCAGCGTGCTGCAGATGCGTGCGTCACTTCAGAGTGCGCAGATGTGTGCGTCGCTTTGGTGTGCAGATGTGTGCGTCACTTCGGTGTGCAGATGTGTGTATCATAAAGTGTTATTTATATACACATTGTTTATATATACACATATACATGTGTTTTTATACAAAATAATTATTCACAGTACCCAGTTATGTAAACACTCACTTTTATTTTGGAATGCGATTTTAATCATTTCGCAGCCGTTGTGTGTATACTATACATACACACTCATATATTTATTGACTCTTATGTTGGATGCGATTGGTTGGTTTGTTTTATTTCTTGTAGACTCTCATTATTCAGGCCAAACTCTAGTGTGATGTTGAAAAGTTAGTTGTGATATTGAAAAGTTAGTTGTGATGTTGAAGATTTTGTTGTGTTGTTGTTCAGATAAAGAAGTGTTTGGATGCGAACAGTGAGAGTCCGGCTCGAGTCCGAAGCTGACCTCAGTCCAGTTCCACCCGTCAGCTCAGATCCTGATGACCGGCTCTCTGGACCACTCCGTATCTCTGTTCCAGGTGACGCACACACACACCTGGACCTAGGGCTGGGTACCGAGTGTCAGTACTTTTTAGGTACCGACCGAATTGATTCGGTACTACCGAGTATCGAAACAGGTCTTGTTTTTCAGATACCAAATTTCGCTACCTAAGTGGTTAATCTCGTCAACGTCAGTGAATCAATAAGCACGCAGCACATAGGCTGTGGCAGAAAACACTAGTTTACGCGGCTGCTCAGAGACGTAGCTTCGTCGCACGTGAGTGTGTGTGTGCGTGCGTATGTGTAAGCGTCCCAATCCAGATGGATAGAAAATATGTGGAAATGATCCAAAGTGTACCTGTGTTTGACAGGATATTTGCCGCCAAGACCAGTAACACGGTAAATCTGATAAGCGCACACACACTTGTTGAGAGTACAAAGTCCGTCTTCCACAGCAAGAACTGGAGCGCGTCACAGATGAACCGACACTCAGCATATGGGATACTTGCCTCATAGACAAGAGAAATAGGTCTGTAGTTGGTCAAAATAATTCTACTTTTAAACAAAACAATTAGAAATAAATAGTTTTATTACCTGATCCATATAACGTTAGGCGCGCGCATTCACTGCTGCAGGAATGACGAGTCCGCATTGCCATAATCATATTTGCTGCCAGCAGACTTATTAAACACTTGTTCATTAATAAACAACGATTAAAAATATATCCTTGCTGTTTTTTCACGACACATCCATAATCATTAGATAAGCTTCTGTTGCCAGTGCTTTGCGGCAAGCTTCACGTGTGCTGAGCGCGAGGCATATATCCCGCCCCCAGTAGCCTATATTTGATTTAATTCACTTTTATTTGTATAGCATTTTTCACAATAGAGATTGTTTCAAAGCAGCTTTACAGAAAATGCATGTTTATAAATTACAATTTAGAGTGATGATCTGTTATTATGAGAGGTGACAGTGTAATGCATTTCAATTAATTTTCATTCAGTTTCATTGTTAAACATTAAGATAAGGCAGAAACAATGAGCTCATTGAAGTAAAGAAAACATGTTGTTAAATGATTAGGAACCATAGAAAACTTTAGCATTGGTGCTTTTTTACATACATGAGTGTGAAAAAGTCAACAACTGAAAAATAAAATAAAAATGTAGGTAATATTACATTGATAAAGCTGGTTACATAATATTGGTATTCGTAAAAGGTATCGTTCAGGAACCGGTATCGAAGTCAGGTGTCGGTATCGAAAATTTTGTTACGACACCCAGCCTTACCTGGACCACTCCATATCTCTCTTCCAGGTGACACACACACCTGGGCCACTCCATATCTCTGTTCCAGGTAGTGTTGCTTTCGCTCAACGAAAATTATGACTAAATATTGTCGTCAACGAACCTTTATCATGTGACGAAAACGAGAACGCAACGTAAATGCTGGTTGTTTGCTGATGACTATAACTAAATGTATATTGCAATATCGTTGACAAATAAAAACGAGACTAAATGTGGTTTACAAAAATAAAAGCTATGCTAAAATGTTGATGAAGACGAAATGTTGTTTAATGTTATTTCGTCTCGGTACTTGCATTATTATTATGCAGCATTTCTGTTTCCTGTGTCAGTTCAGGGGCTGCATCAGATCGCACTGTGCAAACCTATGCGACTTTCAGATCCTCAAGCCCCACTCGCGGCATTATTTAGAAGAAGCAGCTGCGTGAGTTACAGCTGTTTCACACACACTCGTGTGTAGTGTGTATGCAGTAGCAGTGCGCGTTATTGCTTTCACATGTGCTGCGTTTGCAGTGCGCAACTGATCTACGGCTGTACCACAATCACAACATTTATTCTCTATTTTTTATTTCAAATCAGTATTTTAGCCTACATCCATTGTGTCGCGTTGTTGAGGTAGCCTACTGTGTAGATCTCTGCTCTGCTGTTATGCACGCACCGCTCCTGAGAGCGCGCGGTATAAGCACTAATCTATAAAACTGTAACATGGGTGCAGGAAAAATACGCACTGCAAACGGAGTATGTGTGAAACAGGCGGTAGCATAAATGACAACAAACAAAGTTAAGTCTGACACAGAGAAAGGGATTCGTCTTTGGGAGAAAAGAAGAAATGACATTTGGAAAAACTTTCATTTCATCATGTGTGTAGGCTACTTCTAACATGTTTGGTTGGTAAAATAAATATGTTGTAAATTCAATTCAGAGCGTCTTCCGTGTCTGGAATGGATGTATTCTTGAGTCTATAAGGTAACAATAATATAAGAAGATAAGATTGTTTGAAATGGGTTTGGCTAAAAGAATAAATTTGGTTTCGTCTATAGGCTAGCCTACTGCTAGGTAGGCTACTTATATATTGACTGGGTTAAATAGAATTGCCTATTAAAAAGAGACTAAAATACAATTTTAATTGACTAAAACTAGACTATGTCTTTTGTCGACTAAAACTAGACTAAAATGTCATCAGTTTTCGTCGACTAAAACTAGACTAGACTGAAAAAGAGTATGAACGTGACTAAAACTTAACAAAAACTAAAATGTCAGCTTGACACAAAGACTAGACTAAAACTAAAATTAAAACAGTCCGCCAAAATCAACACTAGTTCCAGGTGACACACACACGCACACAAACCTGGACCACTCCATATCTCTGTTCCAGGTGACACACACGCGCACACACACCTGGACCACTCCATATCTCTGTTCCAGGTGACACACACACCTGGACCACTCCATATCTCTGTTCCAGGTGACACACACTCACACACACACACCTGGACCACTCCATATCTCTGTTCCAGGTGACACACACTCCGCCCACAGGCTCTTCTGATTGGCCGTGAGGTGGTTAATGGTTCTGGTGTGGGCGGTGCTGGTCTGGTCAGTTGTGAAGGACCTGCTCTACATGAGATAACCTACGTGTTCCTGTCTCCAGGTGGACGGCAAGACCAACGCCAAGATCCAGACGATCCACCTGGAGAAGTTCCCGGTGAATAAGGCAGCGTTCAGCGCTGACGGCGAGCAGATCGTGGCGGCCGGATGGAGGAACAAGCTCTTCTACATCTACGACATGATGGAGGGCAGAGTCATCCCCGTCTCCAACGGTGCGAGGTGAGCGTCCCCAGGCCATTTGTTTGGTGTATGTGAAGCGTGTTTCCCCTGACCTCGGTGTGTGTGTGTCAGGTCTGAATGAGCAGAAGATGTCAGACTTCCAGGTTTCTCCCGATGGGAAGTTTCTTCTGCTGTTTGGATCCTCCGGGTTTATGCATCTCATGAGCTCAAAGGTACTGACTCTCACTTGCTGTAATGCAGAGATCTGTGTGTCAGTGCCTGCGCTCGACTGCCGAGTGACGTGTTTGTGTTCCTCAGACCAGGGAAGTGGTGCGCAGTATGAAGCTGAACGGGACGGTGTGTGCCGCCGCCTTCACTGCAGACGGCAGCCAGATCTTTGCTAACTCCGGTGAGTCTCAGCAGCGTTTGCTCTAATATTGGGTTGGAGATAAGCTAAACACACTGGAGCCTCCCGTTCTGTTCGGATTGGCCCTCGGCCGGTTAGACGGGTCATGTGACCGCAGTCAGAGTCCCTCGCCTGGTTAGACGGGTCATGTGACCGCAGTCATGAGGCCCTCGGCCGGTTAGTTGGGTCATGTGACCGCAGTCAGAGGACAGCAGCGACTCGCCATAGAAAACTAATGCCACTTTTACATCTCCTCATGGCTCCCACCTCTAGTTATGATGAATATTGATTGCTATGTTGTGTGTGTGTTTCAGAGGAAGGCGAGGTGTTCGTCTGGGACGTCCAGAGCAGTAAGTGTGTGAAGAGGTTTGAAGACGACGGTTGTGTGAGAGGAACATCACTAGCGCTCTCTCGAGACGGCTCGTATCTGGCCTGTGGGTGAGTCTGACCCGTGTGTCTGACCCGTGTGTCTGACCTCGTGTGTCTGACCCGTGCGTGACCTGTGTCGACCCGTGTGTCTGACCCGTGCGTGCGTGTGTGTCTGACCTGCGCTGCGTGTGTGTGGTGTCTCGACCCGTGTGTGTGTGTTTGACCCGTGTGTGTGTGCTCTGACCCGTGTGCGTGTGTGTGTGTCTGACCCGTGTGTGTGCGTGTGTGTGTGGTGTCTGACCCGTGTGTGTGTGTGTGTGTGTGTCTGACCCGTGTGTGTGTGTGTGTGTGGTGTCTGACCCGTGTGTGTGTGTGTGTGTGTCTGACCCTCGCGTGTGTGTGTGTGTGTGTGTCTGACCCGTGTGTGTGTGTGTGTGTGTGTCCTGACCCGTGCGTGTGTGTGTGTGTGCTCTGACCCGTGTGTGTGTGTGTGTCTGCGTGTGTGTGCGTGTGTCTGACCGTGTGTGTGCGTGTCGATCCTTGCGTGTGTGTGTGTGTCTGACCCGTGTGCGTGTGGTGCGTCTGACCCGCGTGCGTGCGTCTGAGCCTGCTGTGCGTGAGTCTGACCCGTGCGTGTGTGAGTCTGACCCTGCGTGTGTGTCTGACCTGTGTGTGTGACCTGTGTGTCTGACCCATGTGTGTGTGTGTGTGTGTGTGTGTGTGTGTGTGTGCGCCTGACCCGTGTGTGTGCGCCTGACCCGTGTGTGTATATGTGTGTGTGCTTGACCTCTGTGTTACCCGTGTGTGAGCTTGACCCGTGTGTGTGCTTGACTGAGTGTGTGTGTGTGACCCCGTCTATGTGTGTCTGACCTGTGTATGTGTGTGTGACCCGTGTGTGTGTCTGACCCGAGTGTGTGTCTTGACCCGTGTGTGTGTTGTCAGGTCTCAGGCCGGCGTGGTGAATATCTACTCTCAGCGGGACTGTCTGCTGGAGCGCGACCCCGAAGCCGCTGAAGGCCGTCCTGAACCTGCTGACGCCGGCGACGTCTCTGAGCTTCAACAGCAGCGCCGAGATCCTGGCCATCGGCTCGCGGCACGCAGACGAGGCTAACCGACTGGTGCGCATCACACACACACCGACATTAGCTGCATTACATCTCCTTTCTTAAATATTAGCAAAAATCGAATTATATTCTAATCTAACGTCAATACGTCATGTTAGAGGAGCAGTGCTGTACGTCTCCTGTCCACTAGAGGGCAGCGAGCGCAAGATCATCCACAGCCAGCATCTGTTGAAAGGAAATGTCATTCAGTTTTTAAAGTGCATTAACTTCTGAAACAATTGTTCATAAATAAAATAAAATTTCCTTAATGTGCATGCAAGGAAAATTAGGTTATAATAGTGCTTTCACACACACACACACACTCTCTCTCTCATCACACACACACACACACACACACACACACACTACACACACTCACACTCACACACACACACTAACACTACTCACATGCTGAGCGCTTTCACACTCTCTACACACACACACACACACACACACACACACACACACACTCCGCATGCTGAGTGCTTTCACACTCTCTCTCACACATGCACACACACAAGCCCCTTTTCCACCAAAGCATTTTGAGAGCCGGTTCGGAGCCGGTGCTGCGCGCGAACCAGTTCTTTGTGTTTCGACAGGCAAGGAACCGGTTCTCGGCCAGGAGAACTGGTTCCAAAGCGGCACCAACTCTTTGCTGGACTAGAACCGTTCTTTTACCACGTCATGCTTACGTCGGGGGCTGGGGCGGGTTTAGATGTGTTCTAAACATCTTTTCTGACCATAATAAAGGATCGCAAAGCCAAGAGAAACATTTGCAGAAACACGACAGAGTCCGCCTTTGTAATTGTTATGCTTGAAGTTAACGCAAGCGTTTCTATTTTTTTTTTTTTTTTTATATTAAGACATTATAGACACAAGACAGGGGTACATAACTTATCAGAAAAGATTACATATCAAACGAAAATATTAAAAGACTTACACATTTCGATTGTTTTTTAAAGCCTTCTTGATACACGAGTTAGAGATAATCCCAAAGTAATGTTGTACTTGCAAGACGTATGGCGACGTAAACAGTGACGTAACGACGTCGTTCCCTGGGCGCTCTAGTCAGTGGAAAAACAAACAGGTTCTGAAGCGGTTCGCAAGTTGAACCAACTCCGAACCAACTTTGAACCAGCACCAGTTCCGAACCAGTTCTTTTTTGGTGGAAAAGGGGTAACACTCGCATGCTGAGCACTTTCACACTTACACACACACACACAAACTGACGCTAGGGCTGGGCGGTATGACGTTATAGATCGTTACCGCTGTAGGAAATGTCAACGTAAAATATTTTTTTATTCCACACTGCGACATGTAAATAAGTGGGCGTGGTTAACGTACGTCCAGTGTGTGTGAGACTGAGATTTGTCAAAGTAACATTGAAAAGCAGATCAAGAGGAATCACGTTTTCTAAAGGGTTGTTGTTGTTTTTGTTGCTGCACAACATATCAATATCGTAACCAATAGAAATAACCTTAAATCATGTAGAGCAGGGTCTCCTGGTCGGTGATTATTTTCATTGACCCTGAAAAAAATTAACCTTAAAGTAAATCTCTCAGTTGTGGGCCGTTCATCTAAAAGTTGATGAGTGTGTTTTGTTTACTATATTTAGCTATCAAAATAGTTAACCAAATAAAAATAATTTACCAAAATAAAATAATCAATAATTTACCAAATAAAATAAAAGGTCAAGTACTTTTCATTTCTAAAGTATTTGAGTTTATTTATTATACCAAGCTCTTTTTGTGGATTTTCTTTCTAGATTATATATATAACTATATCATAGTACTGGGCGGTTTGACCAAAAATTGATAACATGTTTTTTTCCTAATTAAGCCGTTTTTCCGGTTAATAATTTTTTTTTCATGCATAATCAGGTGTTCAAAGCATTTAATAAAATTGTTATTTCTTAACATTCAAATAATATTCTTATAACCAGGAATTAATGTTAAAATATAACGTTTATATAACAGAAGAATTCAGTGTTCTAATGATGTTTGAATGATGTTCTTATATACGCTACTCATATATGCTTCACGGACCGTTTATTAGTTCGGACTAATAATAGACAGAACAGCGCATAGCCGTTCGTACGTATATATCTGTGGAGCAGCGCCCCGAACCAATGACAGTAAAATAAAGACCCGAACTTGCCAGTCGCGGGCCGATCTCGATCACACAACACTGTTACTAGGAGATCCAGTGAATAAATCCATTGAATTCGCCTCAGAGTTAATAACATCATCGTTGCAAGATCCAGTGAGACAGAGTTCGAACTCTGCGGCACAGAGCTCTGTTATAAACCATAGATATCAGATAAAAAACAGCGCTGACGTGGAAACCAGGAGAAACACTTATAGAAGGCTTTTAATCCACAAATCGGCAACTTTCACCATGGATTTAGGCTAATGTAGTAACTTAACTCTAACCATAAATATGATCATGTGACAGAAATAGTCAAACGCTTACAAGTAGCCTTCTTTTTCCAGCACCTCAAAACTATATCATATATAAATGTTTTATTTTTTTTGTATTTTTTATGTGATCAACACTTTTTTTTTTCATCCTTCAAAGTTTGTCCTAAACTCGAAAATTTTTAAGATGTTGGAAAAGTCTTATTTAAACACTTATTTAAAAAAACACATTGTAAACAGTAGGATGTGTATTGGCTATTTTCACTCCTTAATATACATGTTTTCACTACTTTTGTTTTTTAATTAATTTTAAGGCATTATGAATGATATAACTAAAGTTAATTTCATCTACAACCTAAATTAAGCTTAGTGATTTATTGGCAGCCCAAGTGCTACCAGATTTTTTTTACATTTAATTTTTTTATTTTTAGAACTGTGTGAGTTCTCATTTGAGGAGATGCTGCCCTCAAATTTGAGTCTTGAGCCCTGTGAACTTAATTCAATTCAATTCAAGTTTATTTGTTTAGCGCTTTTCACAATACGTATTGTTTCAAAGCAGCTTTACAGAAAGTGCATAATAAAAAAGAACATGGAAAAATACATTCAGTTAATCATGTAATATTAAGGGCATAACAAATCGCCAGCGTTGAGTCGTCTCTTCACAGGCGTTTAGTCTTCTCATCGCAGGTGTTGGGGCATCTGAAGTCTCCGTGTGAGGCTGGATACAAACTGGAGCTGACTAATGCCATTTTTCTCTGGACAAGCGTCCCGAGATAACAGCAGAAAAGCAGATGGGAAATAATTAGCATAGCTGTTGTTCATAATGATTTCCATTACATGGGAGTAGATGTTAAAAACCACAATCTCACAAACTCTCCGCAACCCAACCATATGCGCCAACCCGTTTGACTAAGGCTGTCGAGCCCCACTGTCGCGATAATGCATTTCAGTGGCAACGGTTCGGTATGGCATACCACCTACCACAAAAACACAATATCTGCCCAACCACCCATCATTCACGCAATACACACAGGAAAGTAACTGTAAATACTATGCAACCTATACAAATAACCTACAGACTCTTCATGTTTTATAGTATTAAATGCATTCGATCTGATTCAACAGAGGAATAAAAGGTAAGCATTATGTGAATGCTTGGCTAAGAGATGCGTCTTTAGTCTAGTTTTAAACTGGGACAGCGAGTCAGAGCCTCGGACCATATCGGGAAGGCTATTCCAGAGTTTTGGAGCTAAATGCGAGAACGCCCTCCCTCCTTTAGTGGACTTAGATATCCTAGGAATGACCAGAAGCCTTGAATTTAGTGATCTTAAAGAATGCGGTGGATTGTAGAGCGATAGAAGGTCCATTAAATACACAGGAGCTGAAACCATTTAGGGCTTTATAGGTCAGTAGTATTACTTTGTAAATGATACAGAACTTAATAGGTAACCAGTGTAGAGATGATAGAATCGGTATTATATGATCATATTTTCTTGATCTAGTAAGAACTCTAGCAGCTGCATTTTGCACTAACTGTAGCTTGTTTATTGAGGATGCAGGACAATCGGCTAATAAAGCATTACAGTAATCTAGTCTCTGAGGTCATAAATGCATGAACTAACTTTTCTGCATCAGAAACAGAAAGCATGTTACGTAAGCTTAGCAATGTTTCTAGGGTGGAAAAAGGCAAGTTGCGGTCTAGTATAACACCCAGGTCTTTTACTGTAGTGGATAAAGTAACAGGACAACCTTCTATATTAAAGTTGTATTGTAAGAGGTTTTGTTTGTAGTTTTTTTGGACCAATAAGTAATACCTCCGTTTTATCTGAATTTAATAGCAGAAATTTACACGTCATGCAGCATTTTATATCTTTGAGGCACTCTGTCAATTTAGATTAGTTAGTGTTTTCATCTGGTCGTGATGAAATATAGCATATATATTGAGAATAGCAGAGGGCCTAACACTGATCCTTGCGGTACTCCATACTGCCCTGCAAAGGCAAAAGACCTTAACTCGCTAGTGTACTTAGTCTGTACTCTGCCTTTGCCTTTGTATCATGTGCCAAAAATAAGGAGTCATGCAAAGGCAAAAGGCAGTAACTGACGTATAATCAATATTTATGGAGTGAAAACAGTCTCAAAACCTTCCACAAATGCACGTGAGAGATCCATACATGCAAACCAATCCACAGATGCGCAAGACAGATCCACACAGCAATCCACAGATGCACACGACAGATCCACACACGCAAATCAATTCACAAATGCTCACCATGAGATCCACACATGCATATCAATCCACAAATGCACACGACAGATCCACACACACACATAGCAATCCACAAATGCACACCATGAGATCCAGACATGCAAACCAATCCACAAATGCATGCAACAGATCCACACATGCAAATAAATCCACAAATGCACGCGACAGATCCACACACACATAGCAATCCACAGATGCACGCAAGAGATCCACACACACAGCAATCACGCAGTATTGTCCTTACTCACATTGCTTTGTTCACAATCCACAAGCGCTTTATCTGTACCTGTAATTTCATGCACAGCGAATCACGTGACTTTTGAGACTGTTGTTCCGCTGGTCTTGATTCACAAATGCACACAAGCCGATCCTGTGCCCATTACCTGCAAGGATGCGATTTGGTGTCTTCCTCCAGAGGGCGCTATCAGCCTTTGAGCTGAGTCTCTCAAAGAGCTAGATTCATTTAGTTTTCTGATTTGCGAGACAACTTAAGTCTTAACATTTTTCAGTAAATATCATATCCATAAATGCAAATATAGAGTAAAAACAAACCTCTTTTTTATTCTTCAACGTATAATCAGAATGTATAGCCTATCAAGAAAACCATTCGGATAACAGGACCGCTTTAAAAAAGTCTCTAAAGTTATTTCTGTAACTGTTAGCCAACTTACTAGGCTGTACTACGTTTTCTTTTGTTTACATTAATGTAATTCTGAATATACTTTGTGGTAATGAAATAACCCCTCCCCCACACACATATTAATTGGAGAATAATATATTTTTAGCAATTACCTATGTTTTGCTTTCCTTATTTTTAAAGAAAGGATTAATGCTTACACATAATTTAACCAACAAAGTAAAACATTTCTTTCAAAAGAATTCACAAGTATTACCCTCAAGTAAACAAATCTCAAGCAAACCATTACGTGCAAAAAATTTGAGATTTGCTGAACACAAATGAAAAGATATTTAGAAGAATGTCAGAAACCAGATGGCTAACAGAACACATTGAATTTTTTTTACTATGGAATTCAAAGGGTTCTGTTAACCGTCTGGTTTCTGACATTCTTTTAAATATCTTTTCATTTGTGGTCAGCTGAAGTAAGAAACTCGTATAGTATAGACCTTATTCAGAGCAGCGCCATGACAGGTATGAAAGTGAGGCTGTGAGGGATAGACTTACCTTGTTTCCAATGGCATCCGCTGTAAAAGGTGAATAAAGCTCCTAGATAACTTACAATTTTCCACAACTTACATTGTCGGAAGTTTTTTGTCAATTGACATTTCTTAGAAAGATATTTTTCCAGTGTTTCATGAGCAGAGCAATCCGAAAACACATTAAATAACAGTACAGCCCACTGAAGAGATGCATGTCTATCCCTCACAGCCTCGCTTTCATTCTCAATCAAAGATGGCGCTGCCGTGAATAAGGCGTATAGGCTTAAAACAACTTGAGGGCGAGTAAATTATGTCAGGATTTTCATTTTTGGGTGAACAATGCCTTTTTTCACAAAAATCTGTTTACTTCAATTTAAAGTGGTTTACATGTTGTGGTTGCTTTGTAATAAACATTACTTTGAATTGAGTACATCATTCAGTCTCAATGTTTAGTTGGTTGAAAAAATATCCCACCACACTTACTATTTAACTCTTGATGCACTCACAAATATTTTGCCAAAGCTTTTTAGTAAATGGACAGATAAAAAGAGATGAACTGGTTAACCTGATTCACTGCAAAAGGAGCGACTGAGGCAAATCTCCTATTTTTGCACGTAATGGTTTGCTTGCGATTTGTTTACTTGAGGGTAATACTTGTAAATTCTTTTGAAAGAAATGTTTTATTTAGGGCTGGGAAAAGATTAATCGTGATTAATCGCATCCAAAATAAAAGTTTGTGTTTACATAATATATGTGTGTGTAGTGTGTAATTATTTTGTATATTTAAATACACACATATGCATGTATATATTTAAGAAAAATGTGTTATTAATATATCAAATATTTATATTTATGTATAATATTAATTTTGTATAAATATATATAAAGTATATACATGCAAATATTTCTTAAATGTTTACATGCATGTGTGTGTATTTATATATGTATTTATATATTAAAATAATTATACACATTACACACACACATATTATGTAAACACAAACTTTTATTTTGGATGCGATTAATCGTGATTAATCTTTTTCCCGGCCCTAGTTTTATTTGTTGGTTAAATTATGTGGAAGCATTAATCCTTTCTTTAAAAATAAGGAAAGCAAAGCATAGGTAATTGCTAAAAATATGTTATTCTCCAATTAATATGTGTGTGGGGGAGGGGCTATTTCATTACCACAAAGTACATTCACAATTACATTAATGTAAACAAAAGAAAACGTAGTACAGTCTGGTCTGGATTATTATGATCAGGCAAACAATGTTCGCGCCAATCAAATTGCCAGGGCGGGCTTTATACGATGATGATGGACAGATTGATCTGCAAGTCAACGTTCCGCTGTCGCGTCTGTCTGTAAAATAAATCGACAACGCATTAATTTTAATAGACAAACAGAGAACTGCAATCAAGGCATTTGTCAATCGGAAAGATTTTGCCCGTCCTTCCCACATGATTCGGGAAAGGTGTAACTTATCAGCGGGCTCCGATGGTCACGAAGAAGATGTGTAATGAAAAGCCTATGGTCGTTGTGGTTTCTGCTTTGGTCGCACTTTTGAGAAGTAAGTAAAAGAAGCAACACTCGTTATTTAACTTCTAAAATAAGTAAGTTCTGTAGTTGAAAACTGCGCTATGCAAAGGACTTGACTTACTGCGTTGCTCTGATTGGTTGTAGGTCTTCCGACTATCCAATTGAGTGCAGAGTTGTTGTTTTTTCCTGGTTCGGCTGAGACGCGCCTCATAATCAAAGCTTAATGGGGCGGTCTCAGACTCATATTCTCAATAGAATATGACTATGACGAAGTCAGGCTAGTGAGTAAGGACAATACTGCGTGATTGCTGTGTGTGTGGATCTCTTGCGTGCATCTGTGGATTGCTATGTGTGTGTGGATCTGTCGGGTGCATTTGTGGATTTATTTGCATGTGTGGATCTGTCGCTGTGTATTTGTGGATTGGTTTGCATGTCTGGATCTCATGGTGTGCATTTGTGGATTGCTATGTGTGTGTGGATCTGTCGCGTGCATTTGTGGATTGCTTTGTGTGTGTGTGGATCTGTCGTGTGCATTTGTGGATTGATATGCTTGTGTGGATCTCATGGTGTGCATTTGTGGATTGATTTGCGTGTGTGGATCTGTCGTGTGCATCTGTGGATTGCTTTGTGTGTGTGGATCTGTCTTGTGCATCTGTGGATTGGTTTGCGTGTGTGGATCTCTCGAGTGCATTTGTGGATGGGTGCGTGAGCATGCGGATCTCTCGAGTGCATTTGTGGATGGGTGCGTGTGCATGCGGATCTCTCGTGTGCATTTGTGGAAGGTTTTGAGACTGTTTTCACTCCATAAATATTTGCTTGCTGTTCTCCATACTTACATCCATTATAAGAACACCTAACAAAGTCTAGTCATCATGGTGTGTGTTTTAAATTATATAGAAGATTATATAGAAGAGACCTATGGTTGTTCCTATTTAATCCTATAACGATCAGGATAGTGCAGCAACACTAACACAGTTAAACAGTATTACGGATAAGTTACTTTGCAGTAGCCTACAGTATGAATAAATACAAGAAATATTTTCACAATAAAGATAATTTAATTATAATTGAATACAAAGGTATATTTATTTAAATGCAAGATATAGAGTAATAATTATTTAAACGTAATTTATAAATTTGCAACAACAATGTCATATTCATTAGGCATCTTTTGACCTTTATCTTGAAAAAGCAATAAACATGAAAAATCATGAAATTAGAAAGCTCAGTTTGTTTTCATACCAAGAGTTAAAAAATAACACAATTCAATCTTATTTAAAAAAAAAGTCAGAATTTTTTTAACAAATATATAAAAACAAAACATTTTAGATTCTTGATTTGTGATGCGGCTGCCAGCTGTAACACACATGCTCGTTTTATGCGTTTATTAGAGGTTGAATTCAAACCAAATACTGCCCAACAACTCATCATACTTTTGAATAGGATTTCTACTTCATAAATTGTATGCAAATTATGGAAATACTTGGTTCAGATCACTCAAAGCACATATGAAAATAGAGGTGCCCTTATATGGTCAGTAAGGAAGCTTGGCTGTTCATCTAGTGACAAAGTTTGTTACTGCACCCAAATACATTTTTTTTCTTTCATTTTTTCAACCTAAAGTTTGGAGCACAACTTGTCCATAGCTCTATTACAAAGCATTCTTGAATTACAACCATTTAAGCTTGGATAGCGATTTTCATGTCTATGCGAAAAAATGGAGGGGAGGGGAGAAGGGGTGTGGTGGGTCTGGTGTGGTGACAAACTGCTGAACTTGGATTACTGCTTTTTAATTCTGAGATAAAATAATAGACACGAAATGTTAGCGCTAATTTACGTGACAGATTAAATTTAGCTAGCTCCGGGCTGTCACTGATATTTACAGATCTGAACCAATCGTCCTGAACGAAAAACAACATTTATGACAACTTATTAGCTTGCATACCATCTAAGTATGGCTTGTTCACCTTGCTTTGTTTCTGATTGCATAATCAGTTTGTCTGGTCAGCAAAGTTGGTGGTATATGTTATTCTCGCAAACTAGCTGAATTAAGCAGAATGCAATCGAAAATGTATCTTGTTTATAATAAAATGTTGTGGTATGTTCTTACCAAAGATGTATCGCGAGTATGTTACGTGGTTGGTGACCGTTAAAGAGCGGAACAATTTGACAGTATGACAAAGCCAAAGTACAGTAACATCACAGCGCCACTGTAACATCTCTTGACGCCAGGCTAATCAAAGCCAGAACACCTTAACTCAAAGATCAGCGTGCTGGAACAAAGGCAAAGAGCCGTAGAAGCCGATACGGCGTTTCTGCCTTGGTTTCTCATAGGGTTTTGGAAGTTACCGTTGTGATAGCCCTTTATTTTCTCGTTAAAACAATCAAATTGAATCACGATATTTATACACATGATAAAGGAGGTCTCAAATACCACAAAAATGACACTAACTCATTTTTGACCCAACATGATGTTACAGCGTTTTGCCTTTGTACGGCAGCATAGTCTACTGACGTTATCTTTCGATTTTACCCCATTTAAACAGACAAAATGATAACGGTCCAATAAGTACGATCTAAACCAGCTTAATGCCCGTCCCGGAACACCTGTGTAGTTTTGTAGTCGATCCAAGAGTATTTTATGATCTATAGTGTCGAACGCAGCGCTAAGATCAAGTAGAACTAGTATTGAAATACAGCCTTGGTCAGAAGCTAAAAGTAGATCATTTGTAATTTTAACTAGCGCAGTTTCTGTACTATGATGTGGCCTGAATTCTGACTGGAATTTTTTATAGATATAATTTTCTTGCAAAAAAGAGCACAGTTGAGCGGACAACCTTCTCTAGTATTTATCTAGTATACTTAAAATAAAACAGCATATCAAAATGTTAAGTCTATTTATTATTAAAGAATTTGTCAGTATTACAGGTATTTTGTGGGAAATTTGAATAATTGCATTGCAAGCTGATTGAAGATGTGCCCCTAAATTTTCTGCTTGCACTCCTAAAATGTTCAGTCAGGGGCAACAGCGCTCCTAGTCAACAAAGTTAGTCTGGAGCCCTGAAATGTAACACCGCTAATACTGCTAACATTCTCACCGCCCACCAATCAATCTAATCAGACAAAACCCCTGACATTCTGATGATGATGAGGTGAAGCTATGGACTCAAATCTGCATAATGTGCAGTCACATGCTCGTCACATCAAACGATCGTTGCGTCACATGATCGTCGCGTCACACGACTCATTCGCGTCACACGACCATCGCATCACACGATCATCGCGCCACATGATCGTCGCTGTCACACGGTCATCACGTCACACGATCGTCGCATCACATGTATTGTCGCGTCACACGCAGATGATTGTGTACAGATGCTACTAATATTTCTCAGCTTGTTCATATATATATATATATATGTATATATATATATGTATATATGTATATGTATATATGTATATATGTATATGTATATATGTATATATATGTATATATGTGTATGTGTATATATGTATATATGTATATATATATATATATATATATATGTATATATGTATATATATATATATATATATATGTATATGTATATGTATATATGTATATATATGTATATGTGTGTGTGTATGTGTTTGTGTTGTGGGTGTTTAAGATCATATTTTGTCTTGAGCTGTGAGGGTTACATGTACCTGTAAAACGGGTGTAACGGTGTGTAACTGGTGTTTCTGCTCTAGGTGCACCTCCCCAGTTTCACGGTGTTCTCCAACTTCCCACAATTCCAGAAAAAGACTATCTTTCAGACCCAGAGCGTGGACTTCTCCCCGAGGAGTGGCTTCTACTCCGTGGCCAACAATAAAGGCCACGCGCTGCTCTTCAGGTGTGTGCGTGTGTGTCCAACTGTGTGTACAGCTGATTAGCTCAGCATTCAGAACCTATTTTTCCAAATTCAGAATAACTCCATTAACTTCACTGTATTTTAAAATGCATTTATAGATCAACATAAAACACATTTTGGTATCTTTAGATGTATGTTATGCGAGAACAGAAGCGTTGTGCAGAGGAGCACTCGAGTGGGGTGTGTGTGTGTGTGTGTGACAGGATCTGCTTCCGTCAGGGATCAGACACTGGCTAAGTCCAGTTCACGATGGATGGATTTCAAATGAATAACTTTAGAGAGCGAGTGAATTATTATATCTGATAACACTGATGTTCCTGCTGTCATGTGTGATCCAGATGTTTAGTAAGTGTGTGTGTGTTTGTGTGTGTGTTTTCTCTAGGCTTCTGCATTATCATGACTTCTGAAGACGGACTCGTTCCCAGCGGACACATGATGCCAGTTCTTACCGTTCCAATTCAATAAACATTTACTTGAATATGAGACCCATTACACAGTTGTCCAAGTGTGTGTGTGTGTTCTGTGAGTGTACAGTCGGTCTTTAGAAGAGAACATGGGGGGCACTTCATAACACACACTCTTCCACAGCAGCTTCACACACACTCTTGCACAGCAGCTTCATCAGGAACAGGGGCTGGGGAAATCACTAATTCAGATTTATATTAATATTGACTGACGAGAAGATTGAATCTGGCCAAAGCCCATGGGTTTCTGTACACACGAATGTTGTAAGATCAAAGAGTTGACCACATGACTTCCCTGATCGCCTGTGGATCTTCTTCTCGCTTGTAATAGAAAATTTATTTTCTTTGTATCTCTTGAAACATTTATCTGCTTGAGTGGTTTGTGAAGTTGCAAGATGCATCATCATCTCCTTTGTTCAATAGTGTCCGCTTTGCAAAGAGGTCAATAGGACAGTACAAAAAGACAGAATAGTCTGTCTTCCTTAGAAATAGATAACTTTAAGTACATCAAGAGCAAGACATGTTTGGTTAGGTGTTGTTTCTTAAGTGACATGCGCTGACTGTGGAGATGCATAGAAGCAGGGGCCTTAGTCCAAAGATAAGACGAGGAGGAGGTACATCTAGGAGTGTGATCTTTTAGGTATATAAACCCTGTAAAATGAAAAGACATTTGCCCTTCTCATATCAGACTCTGTCTGTGTGTGAACTGCCTTTCTTGCAAGAAATAAATACTAACACTTATAACTTTCGAGATCTTCATTAGTTCTTCAACTGTTGTTTAAGATGTTGATAAAAGAATTTCCACAACAATATGGCGACGAGGATGGGATCGCAAAACTGATGACCTTCGTGGAAGAAACAATTGACTGATCATCACAAAGACAAAAAGTCTATGGCTCCAAACCCCCAACTTTGAGGGATGGGAGAATTGTGATCACCACAGAAGGTCTAGGTGGACGCGATTACGATTAAAAAATCACGCTGCAAAAAGCACGGTGAGAAAAAATTTTTTTTACACTAAAAAGACATTCCAGAATAGTCAGTGAGACGTGCACATTTCCCCAAAGAGTCAGAATGACATTTGGGTATCTCATTATAAAGTCCAATAGTGACGATTATTGGCAGGCGCGTGTGTGACGACGCGGGGAAAGTCTCAAAGGAAAGACCAGTGGTGACGGACTACTGGCAGCGTGTGTGACGGCGCGGGAAATTTTCAGTAAGTCGTCTGAAAAAAGTCTAATTAGTGTAAAGAAAAAAAAAAGGGGTAGTTGTAAAAGTAAAGAGTTGTTGGAGACAGTGAATTTCTCGAAAGGAAACTTTAGTTCTATGAAAAAAAAAAAGGGAACGTGGTGGCATCACAGGATACCACAGATAATTGAAAAATATGGGTTTAATGGGGGTTTGAATGTAAACCATCTGCAAAAGACTAAAGAAAATTGGACAAAAACAAGTTCAAAAAGAAAAGAAAAAGATAATTATGACCTTGATGGTCAAATGATAGATTTATGGTTAAATAAGGCAATTAAAAGACAAAGAAGACAAATAAATGCAGCATTAGCACCATTAGGAAGTGCGGATAGTAAAAATGCAAAGGCAGAAGAAGCCAGGAAATCTTTTCTAAATTCTGTTTTGTTTTTTTTTGTTTTTTTTCTGAGGAAATGAGATGTATGAAAAACCACCTGGCTGAGGATGACCACTATCCGGCTCCCCACTCCCACTTCCAACCACAACCGCAAGAACAGCCACGAGAGGCTGGAGGACAAGATCCTGACAAAGATGAAAAGAAGAAGACAGGTCAACATCTGCCTATCCAGACCTGACCGCTCCTGCCTACACTCCTCCAGTTAGAACATCTGAATCACCACCCAAGAGAGAACTCCAGAACAAAACACCACAGACAAGTCGAGGTAGAGAATTTCAAGGTCCTGAAAACCAGATCATTGACAAAAGATGATTCAGGAAGGAGATTCCTGATCCTGAATGCGGAAGATGACTGGAACACGTCGGAGTAGGAAGATGAAAAGTATGACGAGATGATGATCAGAGCACCTATGATCGAAGTTGCGGGACATGAAGGTCCAATCCTGATCCACAGACTATGGACACAGGCAGACATCAAAGAAGCAGCCTGCCATCTGTCTGACCTGGATGTAGGAGGAAAACAGCTGGGTGAGGAAATTGAAGCATTCTGCAAAGAATTTAGACCCACCATTGATGAACTGATAAGACTTTTGAAGCTGAAACATGGTCCTACCAAATTGTCAAAATGACTGGCCGTTGGCCCACAGATGCACGTCTGGTGAAACCAATCTGGGAAGACGAGACCAACTCTACCTATGTGAACAAGGTCAACGAGCTAAAAACCACACTTGAAACAGTTTTTTCCAGCGCACGTCCACACTCGACAAGATCAGAGCGTGTAAGCAGAAAGACGGAGAGGACACCGAAGAATTTTTTCAAAGACTGAAAGCAGTATTTGACCGGTGCAGTGGTTTGACTGAACCAAGTCCACCAGCCGGGGGGCTGCGGTCCCAACTGGCATAAGTACGTATGAAGAATACTTAAAAACTGTTTTTCTGGATAGCCTGGACCCTGAAATAGGGAAACGGGTCAAAATATCTTGTGTGGGCTACCATCAAGCACGCCTGGAAGAAATCCGACGACACTCAAACCATCAACAACAGCTGCTGAAAGATCAAGCCAAGAATAAGCAGAAAAAGACTGAAAAAGACACTCAACTTGCTCTGTTGAAAATGGGAAGTTTGATGATGGAAAATCATCCAAGAGGAGGAGGAGATGGAGGTAAAAGAGGAAGAGGACGAGGAATGGGTAACAGGGTCCTTTACCCTGAAGTCTGTTTTAATTGCAGACAGAAGGGACACTGGAAAAATGACTGTCCACATCCTCTAAATCAAGTGGAATTTCAACCACGAGGATTTCAGAAACATAAAAAAAGGAGATTGAGAGGGGAGGGGAGCGACGGTGACAGGTCTGACTCCCAGGTGGTAACTATGTCTAATCTTATTTCTATTTTATTTCTATCTGCTTCTTGGAATGAAGAAATCTTGCTTGCAAACAATGATCAAATGTATAAAGCATTTGCAAAACTACCAATGATTGAAGTAAAAGTTGAGGGCAGAAAAGTTAAGTTTTTAATAGATTTTGGAGCAACAAACTCTGTAGTTAAGCATACTGAATTGCCTGATTTAACTGTATTATCTGGTAAATGGGCAACCTCCAGGAGTGCCAAAGGGCATCTGGTGAGGGATCCATATACTGTAGATTTGTCTTGTCAGATTGGTGATCACTCATTTGCGCATGCTTTTCTTGTGGCAAAAACTTGCCTATGTAATCTGCTGGGTAGAGATTTAATGTGTAAATTGAAGCTGAACTTGTATTGTGATGACAATGGCCTCACTGCTGATGTGACTATGATACAAATGCCTGCTGAAGTACTGTATGTGTTTGAATGGAGCACTCCTCAAAGTGGTTTAAAAACAAAAACCACAAATAGGATGCCTCCTGACCATGATTTCATGGAAGAAAGTAATTAGCATTGTACATGTCACATCAGCAATGAGCCAGGTGAAATGTTTGCTTTAAAATGGATTGAAATGGAAATTGAGGAACTGCAGTCCTCAGTGCTATTTTGGTCAGATAATTTGTGTCCTGTAAAGATTGAATTGACTGATAGCCAGCTAGCGCTGTATGATGTGGTGGGGGCCGTCCTACACATCTCCCTTGCAAAGCCACACAAAGTGGGAAGATTTGGGCCGTTTGTGAAACACTGTGACTCATTAACAGATTGGTTTCTGACCACTGATAAAAATGTGTGGCAGTCCAGGAGTACAGGGTTTTACAAACAGTCATTAAGTAAACACATTAAGGGATTTAGGACAGTTGAAGTGTTGTGTGACTTTGCAATGATAAAGAATGAAGAAATGTCAATTCTTGAGGGTTTAGAAGCAGTTCCACAGGGACTCTGGGCACGTGACAAATACGATGTAGGTCTGATTAAAGGGTGCGACCCTGTTAAGATCACTCCAAAAAGTGATTACAGACATAAGAGAAAGCAATATGCTCTAAAACAAGAGGCTATTGATGGTATCACCCCAGTATTTAATTCATTACTGGAAAGGGGCATGATTGTGCCGTGTCCAGATTCACCTGTCAGAACACCTAGTTTTCAAAAAAAAAGAAAAATACAGAAGGCCAGAGCTCCGAATCCTGCCAAATTTGTATACGATACTGTCTCAAATTCCGCCAAAGACAGTCTGTTACACTGTGGTAGATATTTCAAATGCCTTCTTCAGTGTACCAGTTGATAAAGACTCTCAGTTTTGGTTCGCTTTCAATTTCAATGGTAAACCATATTCATTCACACGATTGTGCCAAAGTTTATAACGAAGCGCTGAAACGAAGCTTAGAACCATTACACCTGCCAGAAGGTGTTGCCCTGTTGGAATGTGTCACATTGCAGGTATCTGGAGAGGACCTGATGGCAAGCCATGTTTACCTAAACATTTCTTTTCAGCTTATGCTAGGTTGACGCATGGATTGGACCATTCGTCAAAGCGGGGATGCTGAAATGTATGCAAAATAACTGGTTTACAAAAGATTTCTCCACAGTGGCCCAGGAGTATTGCAGCAGGTGCATGATTTGTGCAACAAACAATGTGGGTAAGGGTCAGGCAATGAAACTAGTGGGGCATCCCAGCCCAGACAAACCTTTTAGTCACGTCATGATTGACTACATTGAATTAACACCAAGTGAAGGGAAGAAATACTGTGTGGTCGCAGTAGACATGTTTTCAAAATGGACAAAAGCATTGCCCATAGCTCTCACATACATGCGAATAAGACACAGAGGGAGGGTAAATCTCTCCCCGTTTGAAATCCTTTTTGGAAGACCGCCACACATGGGCTGGGAACCACACGATCAAAGAACATTGCCTGACACTGCTTTGTGTGAAAAAGATATGTTGAATTATTGTGTTGAACTGGATAAGGTTTTCTGTGATATATCTCGACAGGTAAAGGCAGCTGTACCGGAGGTGGCAGACGGACCTCTGCATTCCATCCGTCCAGGGGATTTCGTGGTCATCAAGAACTTGAGAAGGAATCACTGGAGATAAAAGATGTGGAAAGGGCCACACCAGGTGCTACTGGTCACTCACACTGCCGTGAAGGTCGGGGAGAAGGTGCCGTGGATCCATGGAACGCACTGTCGGAAAGTGCCGGAGCAATTAACAGGAGAGCCATTCCCCACACAGCCCGAGAATCCGGGTATTCAAAGAAATTAGTTTGGGCCTGTTCAGTGGCTAATTTTTCAATCCAGCACTATAACCACTGGCCCAAGGACGAAGGATTATATTTAAACAATCCAAACATACTAGGGGTGGTGCGAACACACGCAAAGGAACTTTATTCATTCGACGGTGAAGGAGTCGGAGGGACATTTCTTAGCATAACCACTCAACCAGGACTCAGACCTCACATCTACAGACCAACTGGAACATTTGCATTTACACAGGAACATTTTTCGGCCTGGCATGGTAATACCAGGTGGCAATATGTTACTAAATGTTATCCCCTTAATTAGTGGGTGCCTCCAGGTAGTTGGACAGGATGGCATCCAATTGGGTATGGTAAAAGGGAAAGGATCAAAACTTACAATAATATGTGACCCCATCTCAGCATCAGGATATGCACAGGAAGAAGCTATTGAAGAGTGGGGTAAAGCTATGTATTTCTGTAAGAAACCATGTGGCTGGAAGGATGTTTATAGGGGTAATCAAGAAGCCATAAAAAGTGGGCTGTTAAAAAATGCAGGGAAGGGTGACAATCCTGAATATACTTCTAAATTTGGACATGGTGATGCACAGATGGTTTATAAGAAAACTGAAGGTCACTCTGACTACAGGAGACTGACAGAGGTAGTGAAAAATGAAAGTAGTGCAGAAAAGGATGTCGGCTGTACAAATCCGACAGAGCACAGGTGGAAAAGAATGTTTGGGAAGTGAAGCCACAGGTTGGAAGATGTGTGTGTGTAGAGAAAGAGGGAAAGAAGTAGATGAAAAGAGACTGATAAAGTTGGGACAATCTTATTGTCATACGGAAATAGACTTGACGGATAAAGGATGTGATATAGAGGGGAAACGTATTGATTGCACTTTGACTAAGAGTTTGTTTAATGACAGCACAGCTGCTACAGTGTGGGTATGTGGACAAAACGCATATCACTTTACCCCAAGATTGGATTGGGTGCTGTTATCCAGCTCTTTTAGACGTAGGTACCAGTATATACAAGACAGATGGTAAACAACAACTGAATGATAACCACATGGAGAAAAGAGTGGTGTCAAAAAGTATGCCTATGATGTACCAAGGTACAAAGCTCTTTAAATTTGTTGAATGAAGAATTGCACTGAATTAGAGAAGCTGTAATACAAAATATGCTTGTTTTTGGACATGATTACTGGAAAAGGGAGGAGAATGTATGCTGGGGACATCATGTTGTTTCAGTTTACCTGATGTGCTTAAAAATGTGACAGATATTATCCAACACATGAAAGAAACCATAGCTACTCCACACAATATGAGAAACTTTCTGGATGAGTGGTTCATGGCCCTAGAAGGATGGTCGAGATGGTTAATATCTGTAGTTGCTCCTGTACTAGGTATAAGTCTGATAATATTGACTGCAATTCTATGTGTGATTTCTTGTACCAAATCAATGGTTTCCAGGATTGCAACCAATAGGCTGATGGAAATAGACCTAGGGGTGAATATGTAACAATGACAACATGTAGAACATGTACCAACCCGATGGACATGGAAAATTATGTTGATGAAATTTTGGAGGGTGTGGAAGTAAATGCTCATGAATTTGACTAATGAAAATGTTATGGAAAAATCGGACTGGCAAACTATGACGATGAAAAATATCAAATTATGTGGTTTTCCTTTCATTTCTTTCTTCTTAATTTTATTTTACATTCATTTTTCTTATTTTTGTATTATGATTACTTTTATGAAAGGAAATTTTCTGGCTTGTTTTTTTATTTTCAAGATATGAAAAAAGAGTGGAATGTAATAGAAAATTTATTTTCTTTGTATCTCTTGAAACATTTATCTGCTTGAGTGGTTTGTGAAGTTGCAAGATGCATCATCATCTCCTTTGTTCAATAGTGTCCGCTTTGCAAAGAGGTCAATAGGACAGTACAAAAAGACAGAATGGTCTGTCTTCCTTAGAAATAGATAACTTTGAGTACATCAAGAGCAAGACATGTTTGGTTAGGTGTTGTTTCTTAAGTGACATGCGCTGACTGTGGAGATGCATAGAAGCAGGGGCCTTAGTCCAAAGATAAGACGAGGAGGAGGTACATCTAGGAGTGTGATCTTTTAGGTATATAAACCCTGTAAAATGAAAAGACATTTGCCCTTCTCATATCAGACTCTGTCTGTGTGTGAACTGCCTTTCTTGCAAGAAATAAATACTAACACTTATAACTTTCGAGATCTTCATTTGTTCTTCAACTGTTGTTTAAGATGTTGATAAAAGAATTTCCACAACACGCTCCACAGAGAGATTCGAGAGTTCAGCGGAAGCAAACACTGATATCATCATCACAGTGAGAGCAGATCATCATGTTTGATCATCCTCTGCTGAGATATGATGTTTATTAGTGGTTCAGTTATTAAAGGTACAAAATGCAGGATTTTTGCAGTAAAATATCCAAAAACCACTAGGCCAATATTATATATTTTGTTTAGTTGATTATTTATAATATCCCAAATGTTTCCAACTATTTGTAAATCTGAGAAAATTGCCTATTTTAACCAAGGACACAGGGCGTATGCGTGTGGGCACGGGTGAGGAGTCGCCAGTCAATGGCGTCATATTCGCGTTAACCCCGGTTTCCACCAGGTTTGACCACGTACCTCAATAGTAACCATGGCGACAGCGTCGGTTATGCCTAGAAGGATGCGCACGCTGTTGTTGTTTTGTTCAAACATTAAGTATTTCCTCCTTAAAACTGCAGTGAACCAAAGACAGTTTCAAAAACAGTTTGAAATCGCTGGTGTTTCTGACGTCACAAACGACCTTGTAACCCAATCAGATCAACGTGTGATCGTCAACCAGTGGAGCTCTGAGTGAGTGAATGGAGGCGAGAGCTCGTTTGTGTATTCATAGAACCACGCATACTAAATGAGGAGAGGGTGTCGAGTTACACGCAATATATTTTAAGGCATACAAACATCTATTTTGAGGACCAACTGCTTAAATATTTAATTTCGCTTATAAAGATGTTAAGGGAAAAAAAATGATTGATTGTATTTTAAACTTTTTTGATTTAAGATTGTTTTAAAATACTGTTCTTTAATGGGAATCTTTTTCCAAAGCCATTTCAAAAACAGTATCACACACCCACTTACACAACTTTTTTTATTTTACGAAATAAAAAAATTCTGAGTGACACTGAAATATGATACAATGCAATATGAATACAAACAGACTCTGATAGTTCAAGCTGATATACGACTCTGGCTTGAAGAGGGCAGTGCATGACATCACCACTGTACAATACAATATACGGCTACACATAAACAGCCTCGATGTGGTGGTGTGTGTGTGTGTGTGTCGCTGTAGTGTTCAGCGCTGGAATGAAGAGGGCCGGAACTTCATCTCAGTGAAGGGAATAGAGAAATCCTTGCCTTTCCACTGCATCCAGATCACTCCCTGAGGAAAACACACACACCTTACCATGGCATTCATGGTGATAATCGGCATGTGAAAATAAACAGATTTGCCATATTTTAATAAGAGAGCATTGAAGGAAATGTAGCTGTATCTGTATTAGGTGTAAAACATAACCAGTTTATATTACTGTCAGCAACCAAAATATGACGAACATTTCTTGAGTGGTCTGAAAATAGCAAATCATGTATAATTGTCATATCTACAACAAAAATACACTTTATTACACAAAAATAACTTGTTTTTATTTATAATTTAGAGAAAATAAAAATGAAGTCTCAAACGAGATCAATCATCTGAAGAGAGCTCATGATTGGCTTGTGCGATGATGAGATAAACAAAACAATCAAGAAAGTCAAATGTGCAAATCCAGTGAAGGGACATGAGTTCCTCCAGCTGACAGACATCATTTATACAGAAAAATACATGTGCATTTTCAAGCAAATTCCCCTGCATTGCATTGGTAGATCTCTCTCACACACACACACACACACACACACACACAACACACCTGGTGGTTGGTGCTGGTGTTGTACAGCCCGTTGAGGTTCGCCTCATGGCAGTTCCTGTACGACCAGCCGCCCGGTAAGACATGGCACAGCGCGTGATGAAGGGCTGCGGGTCTCGGTCACGCGTGGAGAAGGGCGTGTGTTGTGGTATGACATTGCGTCTCCTGGCAGGAACACACACACACACTGTCATGAGTATATCATACCAAACTAGGATACAGCCTCATTCTTCCAATCTATATTGGCATGCTATAGCAAGAAAAGCGCTATATAAAAGTAATGAATTATGGATTATAAATATGATGTTACACATCTGAAACTGACCCCTGCCGCCCAACACTTTCTGACCTCTTACAGCTATAATCCTTTCTCTGTTTTCAACTCCAACTCCTCCCACCTGCTTAATCAACCCACGATATATTCATGCAGTTTGGTTGTTTGAACTTGTTTCTGTCATCATTGTTACTATTATCTTTACTGGTACTGTTATGATTACTATTCTCATTTGTATTTTTTCATTGTTGTAATTGCTATTGTTCCTGTCTTTTACTTTCACCATTGCGATCACCACTGCCATCATCATTAGCATTTATTATTAATATCAATATTGTTAGTGTTGTTATTATTATTATTACTATTATAATCATCAATATTGCCATTGTCAATGCTGTATTAGAGTTAAGTGTCATTATCAACACTACTGCAATGATTTTCCCCTTATCTTTTCATGGGTTTTTAATGCACCACAACAAAAGAATAGGGAAAAAAAAAGGGATTATGTATACATGGAAAACTTCACAAACACCAGGGCAGGCAAGACAGGCGAGAAGTGGTTTCAGCGGGATAGCATCTCTATCCCAAGTTGAGACACTCTCGCACTGTACTCCCTCTTTTAATACACTTTAGACGCTGCACACACACAAAAAATAAATAAATAGTAATAATAATAATAATAATAATAATAATTTAGGAGAAGATAGGGACTGAGGAGATGTGGGGGAATGTTATCTTATCATATGTTATCTTATCATATAATATCTTTTTTTATCTTATTATATCATATTATATTTTATGCAGGGTTGACAATGGCAATTAGGAGAAAGGATGAAAATATAAATAGACATACAATATTGGCAATATGGTGGTAGTGGGGAGTAGGGGTGGTGAGGGTAGTGACAATGGTAATAAATAATAAATGGTTACTTTGGTTACGCATACACACACACACACACACACATACCCACAGTCACACCCACTCACACACCCACTCAGATCAAACACTTGAACCACTTTTTTGCTCTTATATCACTTCTGGAATCATGGAATTACAAGATCGCTCACTATTGCACTGTTTGTTTGTATGTATGTTTGAATGTTTAATAAAAAAATAAATAAAAAAATAAATAAATAAATATGATGTTAAACGCAGAGTGTGTGCCAGACTTACCTGCTGTAGAGCTGAGTGTGCGTGTGTGCCAGACTCACCGGCCGTGCCCGAGTATCCAGAGACTCTGATGGTAAAGTGTTTCTTTTGCGCTGTCGACAGAGAACGAGGAGTAACGAGCGTAAACGGCCTCGTCTCCGGCTCTCAGGTCCACTCCTCAGGCTCACTCGGACTCGCTTTAGTGAAGTTATGAAGCAGCCCGCTCCCTGAAGCAGGAGAAGAGCTGTCAGTCCAGCAGAGCACACACACTAACACATGCACACACACTCACACAAACACACACACCCTTCTCTCACACACACACACACAGCTGCTTAATGACACAGGAATGTGTGATATTTGAGATATGAAATGGTCCAGCTCTCTCACCGAGCCCAGAACTCCACATCCAGCGCTTCGAATCCACTGCTGTATTCCCGCCAGCTGCGGAAGAAATTTGTTTTCCCGTCCTTTCTCCGCTGAAACACCTGGACACACACAGAGATAAAGATGAGCCACTCTTCTAAACGGAAAATGTCAAATATGAATAGTTTTTATAATTATTATTATTATTATTTATTTAAAAGGGACAGTGCACATCGATTGACATTTTTTGTTTACACTCAAAGTTAGCAGAACAGCACATGTTCAGTCCCTTGGGAGGTTAACATCATCATACTATACATTAATAAAAAAGAATATATGAAAAATAGAACAATAGATAAGTACACTTACAAAGAAAGGCGACACTTGGGATAAGATACTATTGTTGATTGCAGTTTTGATCATTTCTAATCCATCTCTTAAATGTGAATTTAAATGATAGAGAGCTGCTTTGGATGGCACGTCACTTATAGCAAACATCTCTACTACTGAACGTCGCAGCATGTGCTTTCACATGGACCTCAAACACGATTCCCAACTGACATCATCAACGGATCGTGTTTCTGAATCGAGCTTTAGGTGAGAAGACCGTAATAAAGTGTGTCTGAAGACATCAGCGCTACACACTTGCTGAGGAACGGCTTTTGGTAACGCTTTAACATTATAGCCCGGAAAAGTACTGCGTAATTAAAGCGATTTTACAGTCGTAACCTTTGGTAATTAGTGTACCTATAAGCGTACTTACAATATAAGTATAAGTAATAAAAAACATTATACGGTAAGTATTATAGAACTGAGGAAACCTATTCTACTATTATGATACAACAATCTCACATTTGGGTGCAATTTAGCAAAACATACCATTTTGAAATAATGGTGAACCAGTACGCACTGTATGGGCTTTATAAAAATGTACAGGGTATATATTTTGATGCATTTATAAAGTAATCTTCTAAACAAAAGTGCACTGAAAATAAAAACTATTGCAACTTCTGCTTAAATATTGGGGAAAGATTTGTTTCATGTACTGTAGGTGCTTGTTGTTACCCTCTTGTTTCATGTAGTTACAGGGTAAGTGTGACATTGCGGGCTGTAAATTAAAGTGGTTTTTGTTACCCTCTTGTTCCATGTAGTTACTGGGTAAGTACAATAAAAATGCATACACACAATCTTATATCACTGACTCGGAAACCTTTATTTATTATACAAGCACCACTTACCATGTAACCACATGAAACCAGATATGTTTCCCAGTATATTTAAAAAATTGCATTAGAAAAAATGGCAATTTTCAAGGAAGCAAGCTTTTCTTCCCTTGAAACATGCTAGCCGAACTTAAATATCTGCACTTTTGATATCAATTTTTTATTTTATTTTTATTTTTATAGATGTACCCTGTCATTTTTAAAAAGCCTACAGTATGTATTGAAACACAATTGCTACAAAAAGGTACGCAGTGAATGTTCACATTAAATTGCTCCCAAATGTAAGATTGTTGTATCTTAATAGTAGAATAAGTTCCCTTTAGTTCTATAATACTTACAGTATAAATATATTTTTTTATTTCTCCTGGTTGTTACCCCTTTATTCCCCAAACTTAAAATATTGGTCCCTTATACTTACATGTAAGTACTTTATAGGTACACTATAATTACAGAAAGTTACACTGTAAATTCTTCTTAATTACACAGTACTTTCCGGGCTGTAATCTAAAGCGTTACCGGCTTTCTTCATGGAAGTTTTGCGTTGTCGAGCTAATGAAATATTAAAACTCAGTTAATTTTACAGTTATTTAATCACGCCATCCAGTATCGCGGACTTGCTCTCGGTGTCACACACACGCAGCGCGCGGCCATTTTGTGTCTATTGTTTTGTTCACTGTTGGATTATAAAATACAAACATGTATGATTTTAAAAGAGTTTAATCTGAAATCAATATCTCACACCTCCATAATTATTAATGTGTTGAAATGCTGTGTAATAACCGTATCTTAAATGTCCGTCTAGTTTGATCTCGCCGCTGAAAAGACTCTCTCCACGCAAGCTTTGCGTTTAAAGAGATAATCAAATATTTCAACTCAATCAATATTCATACTCGATCAATATTTCAGTGTCTAATTATTTACTGAAGTATCCATGTAATAAGCGGATAATCTACATCCAGCCAGCTGTTATCTCAGAATAAGACCCTTCAGGTGTGTGTGCGTGTTATCTCAAAATAAACCCCTTCAGGTGTGTGTGTGTTATCTCAGATTAAACCTCTTCAGGTGTGTCTGTGTGTCCTGATCAACCTGTCGGGTTTATTCTGAGATATCAACTGACTGGATGGACATTATCCATAATGTGTGCAAAGATGAATTATTCTAAATAAGTCCAGAACGCTGAACTGCTTCCGTCTGTCCTCGCTCCGGATCACCATACTCACCAGATACGAGTGTACCGTTATAGAGTGGCGAGGAGCCTCGTACCGTCCAGCCGCCTCCGTCCGTCTCCATGTCACAGTAAACCATCACAGCCTTTCCCTCCCGGCCCTGCGGAAACACATCCACGATCCCCGACTCCTGCGCTCCATTCTGCTGCTCCTGGGAGCAATCAGCGGAAACGGGAACCGGAGATTCCCTGAGCAGAGAGAGAGAGAGAGAGAGAGAGAGAGAGAGAGAGAGAGAGAGAGAGAGAGAGAGAGAGAGAGAGAGAGAGAGAGAGACACCATGAAATCGCATCCAGCTCAAGATCAAACAAACAACTGTGAAAATAAGACTTTTGGTGACATTTTATTTTGATGGTCCGTTTGAACATTCTAATAACTATAAGTAACTTTGCAATATGTCAACTTATCCTAACCCTAACCAGTCTATTACCCCTCTAATGAGAGCTGGCCTGGGAGAGATGGAGAATGTCACTTAAAAAAGGACCATCAAAATAAAGTGAAACCAGACTTTTCCACAGAAGCAGAATGCAGCGCATTCTGACTTCACAATAATGATCAGTAACGCGTTAACATTAATAAAAGTTTTAAAGGGGACATATCATGAAAATCTGCTGGTTACTCCTGATTCTGGATCAGTGAGATCGGCCTGTGTTGTTATTGTTCGGAAGTCTCTGAAGTTGTGTAAAGGCTCCGCCCTCTTCTGAACGGAGGCGTCGCTGAAGCTCATTTGCATTTAAAGGGACACACACAAAAACGGGGAGTGTCTCCTCACACCCAAAACAGGGCAAATTTGACATGCTATAAATAAATGATCTGGTGTGGGGAGCTCTCGGCCACACACACACAGTACCGGTGCTGAAGTCAGTTGAGACGGGTGTGGAGGAGCCCTCTGCCCGCAGGACAGCTGTGTATCGGGAGGAGGGGATCAGCCGGCTCAGCTTCAGCTCCGTCACTGTGGGATCGAACCGTCACTTCCTGTGAGGAACACACACACACCATCTTACCAATACCAGCGCAGCATTACTCACTCATCACTCACACTGATCACACGCTGGGTTTCTGACCTGGATCTCCTGGCCGTCTGTGAAGTAGCTCAGCTTGTAACCAGTGATGGCGGAGACAGGCGGTTTCCATGACAACAGTGCGGTGCGAGGCATCACCTGACTGGCCTTCAGATCACGAGGACCTTCCACTGTTTTACCGGCACCTGCAACATACAGAGGATTTCAATGAGAAGCGATGTTTAAAACGAGCGGCAACATTCTGAATCTGAAAGATGAAGCCTACCCGGAAGTGGGATAAACTGCTATACATCTCTAAATCCGCTAGAGGCCGGTCCCAAAAGGGAGCAAATATCCATAGACGTCATGTTAAAATCTCCGTTTTCACAGCATCTATTCATATGTTTACAGTTTGGTCCCATGGATTTTATTGTAATCTTGTAATCAATATGTTCCACGTGCCTGACAACTGTGAGGGGTGAATTTTTTTCTAACTCGTTAATTTAGATCATACTTAGATATAAAATGTATGACAAATAAGGGCGGTTAACTTTGATTGACAGCTGAGATCGGGCTGCACTGAGTGAATTTGACGCCAGGGCCATGATCTGACACAACACATCATACCACCTCTGTATCCTTTCTGAAACTTTTGTATTTTATTTTCCAAGATTTTCCAGAATGGCGCCCCGTACCCCATTAACCGGTTTCAAACCGGTTTCTTCAGAGTGTCTATGGGTGATGACGCTTTGTCCATATTTTTTACAGTCTATGGTTTACAACTCCCCTCCTTGAACTGCCACCTTAACGTGGTGGAGGGTTTTGAGTACCCGAATGACCCTCAGGAGCTATGTTGTCTGGGGCTATATGCCCCTGGTAGGGTCTCCCAAGGCAAACAGGTCCTAGGCGACGGGTCAGACTGAGAGCGGTTCAACACCCTTATGATGAAAAGAATAACAAGGACCGTGACGTCGCCCGGTATGGCGCAGCCGGGGCCCCACCCTGGAGCCAGGCCCGGGGTTGGGGCTCGTATGCGAGCGCCTGGTGGCCGGGCCTCTTCCCACGGGGTCCGGCCGGGCTCAGCCCGAAGGAGTGACGTGGGACCGACTTCCCGTGGGCTCACCACCTGCAGGAGGGAGCCATAAGGGGCCGGTGCAGAGAGGATCGGGCGGCAGTCAAAGGCAGGGGCCTCGGCGGACCCGATCCCTGGACACGGAAACTAGCCTTAGGGACGTGGAATGTCACCTCGCTGGCGGGGAAGGAGCCTGAGATTGTGCGTGAGGTTGAGAGGTTCCGACTAGAGATAGTCGGGATCACCTCTACGCATGGCTTGGGCTCTGGAACCACACTCCTTGAGAGAGGATGGACTCTTCACCACTCTGGAGTTGCCCATGGTGAGAGGCGACGGGCTGGTGTGGGTTTGCTTATAGCCCCCAGCTCAGCCGCCATGTGTTGGAGTTTACCCCGGTGAACGAGAGGGTCGTTTCCCTGCGCCTACGGGTCGGGATCAGGTCTCTCACTGTCGTTCTGTGCCTACGGGCCGAACGGCAGTGCAGAGTCTCCCGGCCTTCTTGGGGTCTCTGGGAGGAGTGCTGGAAAGTGCTCCGACTGGGGACTTCCGTCGTTCTACTGGGAGACTTCGACGCTCACGTGGGCAATGACAGTGACACCTGGAGGGGCGTGATTGGGAGGAACGGCCCCCCGAACCTGAACCCGAGTGGTGTTCAGTTATTGGACTTCTGTGCTAGTTACAGTTTGTCCATAACGAACACCATGTTCAAGCATAAGGGTGTCCATCAGTGCACGTGGCACCAGGACACCCTAGGTCGTAGGTCGAATGATCGACTTTGTGGTGGTTTCATCTGACCTGCGGCCGTATGTCTTGGACACTCGGGTGAAGAGAGAGGGCGGAGCTGTCAACTGATCACCACCTGGTTGTGAGTTGGATCCGATGGCGGGGAGGAGGCTGGACAGATCTCGGCAGACCCAAGCGTACTGTAAGGGTTTGCTGGGAACGTTTGGCCAAATCTCCTGTCAGAGAGATCTTCAACTCTCACCTCCGGCAGAGCTACGACCAGATCCCGAGGGAGGTTGGAGATATCTGAGTCTGAGTGGACCATGTTCTCCACCTCCGTTGTCGAAGCGGCTGCTCGGAGCTGTGGCCGTAAGGTCTCCGGTGCCTGTCCGAGGCGGCAATCCCCGAACCCGGTGGTGGACACCGGAAGTAAAGGATGCCGTCAAGCTGAAGAAGGAGTCCTATCGGGCATGGTTGGCCTGTGGGACTCCGGAGGCAGCTGACAGGTACCGGCAGGCCAAGCGGACTGCGGCCCGGGTGGTTGTGGAGGCAAAAACTCGGGCCTGGGAGGAGTTCGGTGAGGCCATGGAGAAGGACTATCGGCTGGCCTCGAGAGATTCTGGCAACTGTCCGGCGCCTCAGGGGGGAAACAGTCCCCTACCAATGCTGTTTACAGTAGGGGTGGGCGGCTGTTGACCTCAACTGGGGATGTCGTCGGACGGTGGAAGGAATACTTCGAGGATCTCCTCAATCCCGCCGTCACGTCTTCCATTGAGGAAGCAGAGGCTGAGGGCTCAGAGGTGGACTCGCCCATCACCCTAGCTGAGGTCACCGAGGTAGTCAAGAAACTTCCTCGGTGGCAAGGCACCGGGGTGGATGAGATCCGCCCTGAATACCTCAAGTCTCTGGATGTTGTGGGGCTGTCTTGGTTGACACGCCTCTGCAGCATCGCGTGGCAGTCGGGGACAGTGCCTCTGGGATGGCAGACCGGGGTGGTGGTTCCTCTTTTTAAGAAGGGGGACCGGAGGGTGTGTTCCAAACTACAGGGGGATCACACTTCTCAGCCTCCCTGGGAAAGTCTATGCCAGGGTACTGGAGAGGAGAATGCGGCCGATAGTGGAACCTCGGATTCAGGAGGAACAGTGCGGTTTTCGTCCGGGCCGTGGAACACTGGACCAGCTCTATACTCTCTGCAGGGTGCTGGAGGGTTCATGGGAGTTTGCCCAACCAGTCCACATGTGTTTTGTGGATTTGGAGAAGGCATTCGACTGTGTCCCCCGAGGCGGCCTGTGGAGGTGCTCCGGGAGTACGGGGTCCGGGGTCCTTTGCTAAGGGCTGTCCGGTCCCTGTATGCCCGAAGCAGGAGCTTGGTTCGCATTGCCGGTAATAAGTGAGACTTCTTCCCAGTGCATGTTGGACTCCGGCAGGGCTGCCCTTTGTCACCGGTTCTGTTCATAATTTTTATGGACAGAATTTCTAGGCGCAGCCAGGGGCCGGAGGGTGTCAGGTTTGGGGACAACGCGATTTCGTCTCTGCTCTTTGCAGATGATGTTGTCGTGTTGGCCCCTTCACACCAGGACCTTCAGCATGCACTGGGACGGTTTGCAGCCGAGTGTGAAGCGGCTGGGATGAGAATCAGCACCTCCAAATCCGAGGCCATGGTCCTCAGTCGGAAAAGGGTGGCTTGCTCACTTCAGGTGGGTGGAGAAATCCTTCCTCAAGTGGAGGAGTTTAAGTATCTTGGGGTTTTGTTCACGAGTGAGGGAAGGATGGAACGGGAGATTGATAGACGGATCGAGTGCAGCTTCTGCAGTAATGCGGTCGATGTATCGGTCTGTTGTGGTGAAGAAGGAGCTGAGCCGTAAGGCAAAGCTCTGATTTACCGGTTCAATCTACGTTCCTACTCTCACCTATGGTCATGAGCTTTGGGTCATGACCGAAAGGACAAGATCCCGGATACAGGCGGCCGAAATGAGCTTTCTCCGCAGGGTGGCTGGGCGATCCCTTAGAGATAGGGTGAGAAGCTCGAGTCACTCGGGAGGAGCTCAGAGTAGAGCCGCTGCTCCTCCCACATCGAGCGGGGTCAGCTGAGGTGGCTTGGGCATCTGTTCAGGATGCCTCCTGGACGCCTCCCCGGGGAGGTGTTCAGGGCACGTCCCACTGGGCGGAGGCCCCGGGAAGACCTAGGACACGCTGGGAGAGACTATGTCTCCCGGCTGGCCTGGGAACGCCTTCGGTGTCCCCCAGAAGAGCTGGAGGAAGTGTCTCAGGGAGAGGGAAGTCTGGGCATCTCTGCTTAGACTGCTGCCCCCGCGACCCCGGCCCCGGATGAAGCGGAAGAAGATGGATGGATGGATGGATGGTTTAGAACTATATCTGCATGTATAGTTATTTAGTGAAGCGCTGCAGAGCTTCTGGCCCGACAGCACAGTGTGTGCTCAGTGCTATCAGCCTTGTCCGGCCCGTCTACAGCCCTGACCTGTGGTGACCTCTGACCTGTGGTGATCCCTGACCTGTTGTGACCCCTGACCTGTGGTGACCTCTGACCCGTGGTGACCCCTGACCTGTGGTGACCCTGACTTTTGCTGAACCATGACCTGTGGTGACCCCTGACCTCTGGTGACCTCTGACCTTTGCTGAACCCTGACCTGTGGTGACCTCTGACCTGTGGTGCTGAAGCTTGCGGTGGCCCTGGAGCTGCTCAGATCTCTCAGTCGGCTCTGGATGCTCAAGCTGTACCGGGTCGAGGACCTCAGCGCCCGCAGCTGCTCTTCTGCTGCGTTTCCGGACACTTCAATGGTTATCCCAGGGCTGATGGAGGTAACACAGGAAGGTCATTGTTCAGCTATGCTGAAGTGTGTCAGTGCTTTCTTTTCTGACAAAGCATAAACCACATTTTAGCTTACCTGCGTCCGAGCTGTACTCGATGATGTAATGGTCGAATGGTTGCCAGGGCGGGTCTCCATAGCAACAGCGCTTTACTGTCAGTGACGTTTATGACCCGCAGGTCTGTTGGAGGATCCGGCACTGAGGGACACACATGAGATCACAATCACTGATCGGAGCCCAGACAGCAATATAGAGTCGGCCGAGATTCGGCCCACATTCTGGGCCATGTGGAATCCACGATCAGGGCCGACACCATGTTGCTGTTGGGAGTTATCCTGCGGTGACGTGGAGTTTCCTTATGATTTGAGTGTCTGAATGGGCTAAAGCTTTCTGTAAAATGTTTTTGATCATGTTAAAAGTCAGCTAACACTAGAAGAGTTAAACAGTCGTTTAGCAGATACTTTTAATCCAAATTATTTTCTCAGTTAGTTTTATACTGTACAACATTTCAACCCACCAAATTAGTTTAGATTGCTGCCTTACATGGAAGTGTAAAGCTGTGATTGATCAGTGTACAGGTGTTTCTGTAATGACTCACGGGTGGTTGCAGTGTCTGTGATGGGGTCACTCTCGTCTCGAGCCGGACACTGACGCGCACGCTGACCTCGTATGAGGAGCCGGAGACACCGGAGCGAGATCCCAGGTGGAGCGTCTCCGAGTCCACACTGACCGAGACCGGCTCACCTGCACACACACATACACACACACACACACACGCACGCACGCACGACACGCACACACGCACGCACGCACACACACACACACACACACACACACACACACACACACACACACACACACACACACACACACACAGGGTTAGTAACAGCAGGAGCTTAAAGTCCCCTCAAGTCAAGACATAATTCATATTTTTTTATGGAATATATACATTGGTTGCTTGTAATCTTGAATCAGATTAACTTGCCCTTCTCTGATGACGAGGGCGGGCAACCTGTCACTCATGAGATTAGCAAATAGCAAACCTCAACCATCCAATGAATTCCACACGGACAAAACCAAGCCCCACCCACATTTGTTCTTGTTCCAGATGCGTTTTGCCACAGAATAAAACATTTTAAAGCATAACATTGACTTTTTATCTTACAATTGCGAGTTTACATCTCAAAATGTTTTATTTCTCTTTATTCTCAGAACTGTAATATTTTTTACTTTATAATTTGCAATTGCGACTTTATATCACGCTATTCTGAAAAACGGAAACAAGCTTCCATAGATATACGGCACAATAGTAAAGAAAAACACTAGCGCTATTGCCTTTCATGCTCACCACTTTATGAAGTGTTAATCACAAAGCTCAGGACAGTCAACATTAGAATTATATGAGTTTTACAGTCTTACAATTTATTCAACCCAAAATCATGCAATAATAGGACGGGGGACACAAGCTGCAGTGAGTGGATGCGACGTGTGTTTCTAGAGGGATTTGTGCCTCTAATGCTCCTTTGAAACTGAGGTTTGCGTTACCTTCTTGTACGTGAGTGTGTGTGATCTTGAATCCGGACACCTTGCTCTTGGGTTTGGCCCAGGACACAGTGAAGGAGCTGTCGGTCACATCGCTGAAGACCAGATCCGACGGAGGCTCCGGGCCTGAGCGGACATCAGACACAGCTCAGACACACAGACACAGGAAAGAAGAGAACAAGTTCCCAATAAAAGGAGTCCTCACAAGAAAGGTCAAGGATAGGGAGAACAACAAATAATGTGAGAGAAAAGATGTAAGCATGAAAACCAGAATAAAACATTAAGCAGAATTTATTTACTTGCATTCACAAGTCCCTGGTCTCTGTGCAAACCCTCACAAACGGCTGTCTACGGGTTATTTCAGGGACAACATGAGTGTATATATGTGCAGTCGAAACATATATACAGTATATAGGCCAAGGCCTATACAGAGTCCACAGAAACCTGGCTGTTAATGACGGACACGAGATCCTGCACAGAAAACACAAGCATGATGTGATGATGCTGCTCATTTCAACCTGGAGAGGAGAAGAAAATGCAAAGCTGGAATGAGTGAGGAAGTAGAGGAAACACGTGAACATGACAGAAGCACAGTTGTGTTGGAGCGGGTTACGCGAGCCAAGACTGAAGACCACGGCCTTACCCTGATGAGAGAACACATGAAGCTCTGGCCTCAGCCTGGGTGAGAGAAGACCAGCGCTGATGAACATGTGTCTGCTATTAGATTACACTCATCCCTCAGTGTGTAAAGATGAACAAACTCATATTTACAGTGATTGCATTTGCCAAGGTTTAAAAGCAGAAATGCGAAGCTGGCGTTTTTGTATCACCATCAAATAAAGAATTATGTTTGAGAAAACTACCAATTCTGGTTTCAAAATTCAACCATATTTAGAATAGAAATGTCATCCTTATGTGTGGATTCAGCTCAGATATGAAGAAATCACATTGATTTTACACAACTGTTATTTCACACACAACATGTGATGCATTCCGTTTGATTTGTCTTTATTTTTACGAACAGGACAAGCTAAAATTATTTTGGTAATCGATAGCATGATGCCGTTTATCTAAAGACATTGTTTAATCATTACATTAATCATACATTAATCAGTAGTAGCTCTATATCGGAAAAAATGTCATATTGAATTAATTCAACTTACCACTGATACACTTTGGCCGTAATAGATAAAATGTATTTGTATAATCTAATGTTAATGTTCAGTTATGAACAGTTAGTTATCACCAAATGAATGAGACGATGTTAAGGTGAAACTAATGAACAACTCTTTTTTGTTCTGTTGATATTCAAGACACACATTTGCCTGATGAGAGTGTGTGTGGCATTACACACTGACACACATTTAATTCTAGAGTTCATTGTTTAGCATGCTTGTTTCCTAACTCTTTCCCTAACAGAATTTATTTTTAAAAAGTTTGCATCATTTTCACTGAACTTTCATCATGGCCAGAATATTTAGTTGTATGAATAATCTTAGCAGAGCCTCTGCTTTAAAAAAAAATCTCACTTCATGATTTATTTTTTATCAACACTTGAATGTGGGTAATAAAAAGCAACATTTTTAATAAAAATGTTGTCAAAGTCTTCTGTCCGGACGGGATTCAGAACACAGACGTCATCACCTCTCAAAGCTTCAGTCGTTAACTCTTCCTGGATCAACAGTTCATTCAGGGAACATTACACAGCTTTACATTTATAGCTGTGTAATGTTTGATGGCCGTGTCATTTTACATGTGTGTTCAGTATTCGTTCAGAAGATGTGTGATTAGCGCCCCCTGCGTGTAACAGCTGAAATCACCGATTACCAGAATACCCTTATACAGGGAAAGAGTTAATGTGCTGCTCAGTGTGTCCACACACACCGTCCACAAAAGACCAAATGCACAGGGTTAGCACATATAAGTGTTCTACTCAAACATTTATTAATGTTTACAGACTGCATGAATCTTAATCAAATCTTTGCTTTGATTAGAAGCTCCTGATAGGCAGGAGTGTACATGTAACAGCAGGGAAAGCGGTGGTGCTAAGCAGTGACACTGCAGACATCCGCTCAGAGCACGGACAGATTAGGGTTAGCTGTGTTGGCTTCTGGTTTTGAGTACCTGTATGAATGATGAGGCTGTGAGGTTTGGAGCGAAACGCAGGTCCCTTCCCAAAGATGGACACAGAGTAGCGGGTCCGTGGGCTGAGGTTGGTCATGTGGTGTGAGCGGGCCGACCCCGGGAGAACTGTGCTCGTGTTTCCCACACTCTTCTTCATCTCTGCACTTGGTGCATTGGGTTCATGGACTGCAGCTTTGCCTTCGCTCAGACTGTTTTTCTCGGCTAACCCATCATCAGCCTCTTCCTCGCCGTTTCGTCCATCAGCCTCTTCGTCTCTTTCCATCTCATCCTTCTCTTTGTTTTCTGGTCCAGAGCTCAGTTTGAGTGATTATGAAGTGTTTGAACTTTTGCTCCGGAGCCGCCCATGTCAGGTCCAGACGCTGTGGACGAGGCGTTGACGACTCGCACATGCTCGACTCGAGCCGTCCGAGTCGCTCAACACATACTCCTGGGTCTCATTATCCATTTCCACTAGATGATCAGCGGAAAAAGAGCTATCAGAGTTTCTTTTTCCATACAGACTGATGTTTGGGCCCACTTGAGTGGTACCACTGTGTTTTATTTGGGAATGCGTGCTGGCGCTCGCCATCGGTCCTGTTGATACGTGTATTTGGTCTTATCCTAACACTAGTGTTGTTCTCTGTAGCCAAGGTTAAGGCAGGTTTCACAGGTCGGACAGGACTGAATTGACTGAATGTCCTGTTGTTCCTCGTAATGAGTTTTGAAAGAAAAGCTCGTCTCATGGGTCTTCGGGAAGGGTGTTGAGGCGGCTCCAGAACGGGCCTTGTGCGGTTCTGAAAAGGATTGACATTGGGACGAATGAGGATCGGACCCCTAAAATGTGTCCCCGAAACGGCATCACATCTGAAGCTTCAATGCCAGTGTTTTTTATTGCAGAGTCTTGTTTCGAGAGGAACTTGACTGGTAATGGAGTTGTGTTCGGGAGTTCAGGACTTGATTCCTGGATTTCTCTTGTGGCTGGAAACACTTTCGTCTCTACAAGGGCTTCTTTTGGAAAACCGGAGGCAATTGAACTAGGCCAAGATGGACGCTTCTCTCTTTGCACCTCTAAAGATGATGAAGAGTACGGCAACCTAAAAAGTTTGTGTTTTGGCCTAGTTGGCGGTCTGGGGATGGACAGTGAAGAAGCCGGGATAGGGTTTCTCTCGCTGATGGCGGGTCTCTCACCGTATGTGGATTCCCCATCTCAGGTCGAGCTGATGTGAAGACGTGAGGAGATGTGCTGGCGAAGGACATTTTTGTCTCAGGACGTCTCGTTGAATAGGGAGTGGCATTCACATTATTTTCATCCACCTCTTCATCAACTTCCACTTCTCCTTGCTCCTTCACACTCCTCCTGGCCTCAGAAGTCTCCGCGTTAGGGTTATTCCCGTCCATGTCATTGACTGTAGACTCACCCGTCAAAAGCTTGTGTCAGGAGCTCGTTTCCATTTACATGGCCAACTATAATGCTAAGGTTTTTCGACAGCACATTGCCATCGGACATGTCCCATGTATCCTCCTGTACCCGAACCAAAACCTTCCGGACACATTTTGTCCCATTTATATAGGCTATCAGGTTTCTTTCTGTTGTGATTATCGGCTCTTCGGTTGTGAAAGGCAGTGGGGTGGATGTGTGTTTGTGAACGCTGGATCTCGGGGTCTCGACAGATTCCCTTCTAAACATGGTTTCGATGTCTCTCGCCAGAGATTTTGTCTCTTTCATTGTTAGTTCCAATGGTTTGCCTCCAGAAACAGGATAAGCCGAGTCGACATTCGCTGTTACTGATGGATTTGAAGAAGGTACAACAATTCCCTCTTTCACTCCCATCTGGGAGGAATTGAAATGTTTTACTCCTGGACGATAAGGTCTTCTTGTGATTTCCGGCTGTGTGCCGGGTTTGGGAAGCATCCCATGCATTCTCACGGGCAGTGGTCTTTTTTGCCCTGGTCTAAGAGATATGCCTGCTTTGAGTCTGCTGGTATTCCCTGTTCTTTCTGAGTATTCAACCTTTCCTTTAGTCACCTGGCCGCTCAGCGCTTGCTTTCGCAGGACGAGTGTTGTGTTTGTGAACCTCTGTGTCTTTTCTCTGTTGTTTCCAGGCTCCACATCCACCTGCACATTGCCCGTCCTCATGGTCATCCTGGTTTCAGGCACTGAGACATTCCCTAAAGGCACGAATCAAGTGTAAAATTTGGACGCTAAATTAATTGTCCCAGCTGCAAATGGAAATCCTGTTAATAGAAAGGTGGTGTTAATGCAACAAGTTAAGTCAGTTATCCAAACGATTCTGGCATTGGGTTTCCAGCAAATGCAGCATCAGGTCCACGTTAAGTCCTATAGAAAACCAAGGTTTTTATTTTCTGCAAGAAAGAAGAAAGGTAAAAGCTTCCTGAAGAAATAGAAAATGTGGCATTGCTGGTTAGAGTGAAGATTGTGCGTGTTCGGGAAACATTCTTCACAATAAAACAGAAGAGAAAATGTTCCAGTCATACACATTTACATGAGGCGAAACAAAACTTGCCTCGCCACAAATAAAACTCAATTCTAATAGCCTGGACATTTCCAGAGTGAGGTCACTGGTTTGTAAAGAGTGACTGTTCTACACACGATCAGCGTGAGGCTCGTCGGAATTTACATCATCTGGTAATCTGATATAAATACATTAAAATCATGATGACTTTTCCTTGTACACTCATTACCTACTGTGGCATCAGACGCTTGACATGCAAAGGGGCCTGGACTCAAACCCTGGCCAAATATCAGCGCTTTCATTAGTCGGTAAATACCAGCATTTGATTGTCAAAAATGACCAATTTCTGAATTGTCAGATACAACGTCTGGTAAAAAAATATTAACACAATGTAGACATCCATTAAACAAAGTATGTTCATAAGTGCCCAAGTTGTATGGTGTGCTTACGGAGTACACATTTAATACATTTTGAAATCATATTTGTTGGCCTATAGCTGGACAGATACACTAGGCTGTGTGATGTCAATGTGTGATGTCATTGTGTGATGTTATTGTATGTTGGCCAGTATCGCTCAGCTCACAGCCTTTTCGTTGCTGATTTCCATCTACCAATTACTTGTTTACAAATGAAGTAGTGGTTACAGGGCAAACTAAACACCCAAATCAGATAATCTGCTTTTTTTTTGCCAAACAACTAAATTCCTTCCATTCCATTTCTACAAAAATACCTTCCTAAAAGGATTTCAATGTCATTTACTGGAGAAGCACAATGACAGAAAATACTACAGTACATCTTGTTTTCTGAAAAGATTAGTTTGTGCTCAAATCTAGAAGGTTTTGACCGTCTACAACTCTTCTAACCTGCTCATGTTAAAGACATTTTGCTTTTAATATTTGCTGTAACAAGTTTGAAGTCACACTGCCATGTTCCCCATCATTCTGAGAGCTGTTAATAAGAATGTGTGTTCAGTGTTACACTGATAATTGATCCCCCTAAGACTCACCAGGAGTGGCCTGTATGGTTGCTGGCCGGCTCCGAACACTGTCTCTCTCCGCCACCAATGAGATGTCATACAAGCGTCCCGGTTGCAAGCCCTGGATCTGGGCTCGAATCCCTCTCCGGCGCCAGGAACATCTCTCGGTGCTGACAGATCCTTCCGTCTGATTGGGTGCAACGGAGAGGACGTACCTTTCAATCTCCCCCTGCGCCTTCTCCCATTGGACAACGACTGTTGTGGTGCTCGTCTTCACAATCGTGTAAGTCTTTCGGCCCGGAGATTCACTGTCCACAGATGAATGAACCACTAGTTAAAAACCTACTAGAAAGGCTGTTGCTCTATTCTGTTGTGTTTGCATGGACTCACATGTGGTGAACTGTGTTGTGCTCTCCGTTCCCATCATGCCATCCTTCTCTCCAGTAACACTGACCATGTATTCCTGACCGGCAGCCAGTCCAACCTGAAGTGTATGCGTTCAGTCTTCCACTGATCCGGGAGATTATTTTCTGATCCGTTTCTTTCTGTGGAGAGAGAGAGAGAGAGAGAGAGAGAGAGAGAGTAACTTGAGAATCAGGGTGCCCACATGAACAGGCCAAAACAAACTGCTAAATATTAATTGCATCAATTCTGATATTTGAAGTATGTTGTGTTCCTTATTAAATATTCCTTTAGTATTCAGCCTTTTGTTCATTTACTGCTGTGATACAAAGAAACGTCTCGGTTACTAGTGTAACCCTCGTTCCTGAGTAGGGAACGGAGACGCTACGTCAGAAGTGACGGAGAATGGGGTTTCGCATAGAAAGCCAATCCTCTATCCGAGTATTTAACAATGAGCCAATGGCATGCAAATGCCTTGGGGCTGCGGAATTTGCATAGCGTACTCCGCCCCACCTCATGGGTATAAAAGGAGGAAGTAAACGCAACCGCAGTATGTCTTCGCTGAGGAGCCAAGACTGAACTCGGCGTCTACCCAGCGGTACAGCAGAAGTGGCAAGGAGACGTAACGTCTCCGTTCCCTACTCAGGGAACGAGGGTTACACTAGTAACCGAGACGTTCCCTTTCGTAGTCACTTCGAGTTACGTCAGAAGTGACGGAGAATGGGGGTCTGTGCCATCACGCCATCTTCAAGCTGTCTTCCAGTGCCCTGCGAAAGACTGGACTCCTGAGCAATAAGTCATAACCAGGAGTTCCTTCTTTAACACAGGAAACCAAGGTACACTGGGAAGCATATCCCGGGTGGAACATGCTACCAATGCCTACCGAAGGAGGACTTAGGAACACATGTGGCCGCATAGGGACTACACATGGAGATCACTGGAGCGCCAACCGCAGGTGGCAAGAAGTTAGCTACAGGGGTGGCAGATGGCTTGCCAAGGGAAGACACATGCTCAGAGAGGCTTACAGTGGATAATACACATGAGACAGTTACCGTAGGGAACCGTGCACATGGATGCACCTAGCCGGCACCATAGCAAGCGCAGTGGTGCCCGCATCATGAGTGCTGGAGGACTCAGGGCTTCACGGAAGACTCACTGAGGAATATCGCACTTATCCAGTCAGAGAGTGGAATGGCGAGCAAGCGAAGACACTAAGCGGGTCCAGTACTGGCAGAAGCGAGTACGTGAGAGGACACCGGCTCAATTCGCAGATTATAAAATCTGGCGAAGGTGTTGGGTGTCGCCCAGCCTGCAGCTCTGCAGATGTCTGATAGCGAGGCGCCATGCGCTAGAGCCCAAGAGGAAGCCACACTCCGAGTGGAGTGGGCCGTCACACCAAGGGGGCACGGTCGGCCTTGCTGCTGGTAAGACAAAACAATGGCGTCCACTAACCAGTGGGACAGCCGCTGCTTCGAGAGAGCCCTTCCCTTCTGGCTCCCCCCATGACAGACAAAGAGCTGATCTGAGGTCCTGAAACACCGCGTTCTGTCAACGTAAGTGCGGAGAGCACGTACTGGACAGAGCAGTGCCAAGGCTGGGTCTGCCTCCTCCAGGGGCAGCGCTTGCAGGGTCACCACCTGGTCCCGGAAGGGAGTGGTGGGGACCTTGGGCACATATCCCGGCCGGGGTCTCGAGATTACGTGAGAGTAAGCCGGCCCGAACTCCAGGCACGCTTCGTCAACGGAAAATGCCTGCAGGTCCCCTACCCTCTTGATGGAGGCCAATGCAACCAGGAGTGCCGTCTTCATAGACAGAAACTTTAACTCCACTGATTGCAAAGGCTCAAAGGGAGGCCTCTGCAGAGCACTTAGAACCACTGCGAGGTCCCAAGAGGGAACGAGGGGAGGGCGAGGCGGATTTAGTCGCCTCGCTCCCCTCAGGAACCTGATGACCAGGTCGTGCTTGCCGACGGACTTACCTTCGACTGCAATATGAGAAGCGGCAATGGCCGCGACGTAAACCTTAAGGGTGGAGGGCGACAGCCTACGCTCCAACCCTTCCTGCAGGAACGACAGCACGACACTGATCGGACATATCCGGGGGTCTTCTCGCGAGAAGAGCACCAGCTGACGAAGAGGTTCCACTTCAACGCATAGAGGCGTCTGGTAGATGACGCCCTAGCGGAAGTGATGGTTGCCACCACCGCAGGTGGCAGCGAACTCAAACCTGCCTCCGTCCCGTCCAGGAGCCACACGTGCAGCCTCCAAAGATCGGGACGAGGGTGCCACAGAGTGCCCCGTCTCTGAGTGAGTAAGTCTTGCCTCAGAGGAATAGGCCAAGGAGGTGCTGTCGCGAGGAGCATGAGTTCGGAGAACCACGTCCTGGTGGGCCAATAAGGGGCTACCAGCAAGACCTGCTCCTCGTCCTCCTTGATCTTGCACAACACCCGTGCAAGGAGGCTCACTGGGGGAAACGCATATTTGCGTGGGCCCCGCGGCCAGCTGTGCGCCAGCGCATCTGTGCCGAGCGTGCCCTCGGACAGGGAATAAAACTGGGCGCAGTGGGATGAGTCCCGAGAGGCGAACAGATCTATCTGTGCCTCCCCGAACTGGTCCCAGATTAGCTGGACCGTCTGGGGATGGAGTCTCCATCGCCGGAGATAGGGCGGACCCGTGACAGCTCGTCGGCTGCCAGGTTCCGGTCTCCTGGAATGTACACAGCACGAAGGGACTTCAGGTGCTTCTGACTCCATATCAAGAGGTGGCGGGCGAGCTGCGACATCCGACGTGAGCGTAGACCACCCTGGTGGTTGATGTATGCTACTGTGGCGGTATTGTCTGAACGGACAAGTACGTGTTGACCCCTGAGCAGTGCTCGGAAGCCAGGCCGTACTGCCAGCAGCTCAAGGCAATTGATGTGCATGAGGCGCTGGGGTCCTGTCCAGGAGCCCGCGGCTGCATGCCCATTGCACATGGCACCCCAACCCGTGGTAGATGCATCCGTGGAGACAACAAGATGCCTGGAAACTCGCTGAAGCGGAACACCAGTCCGTAAGAAGCTGAGGTTCGACCACGGGAGGAAGGTTCGGCGGCACGCTGGAGTCACTGGAACTCGGAGCGAGCCGCGATGCCATGCCCACCTCGGGACTCGATCGCGAAGCCACAGCTGAAGCGGTCTCATATGAAGCAGTCCGAGCGGCGTAGTCGCGGCTGCGGATGCCATATGCCCCAGGAGCCTCTGAAAAAGTTTCAGTGGGACCGCGCTCTTGCCCTCGAACTGTCGAAGACAAGTCAGCAGTGAGTGTGCGCGCTCGCTCGTAAGCTGCGCGGACATGGCGACCGAGTCTATCTCCACGCCGAGAAAAGAGATCCTCTGCACGGGGCAAAGTTTGCTCTTCTCCCGGTTGACCCGAAGGCCCAAACGGGCTAGGTGCCGGAGCACCAGGTCTCTGTGTTCGCAGAGCCGCTCTCGAGAGTGTGCTAGAAGTAGCCAGTCGTCGAGGTAATTCAGGATGCGAACCCCGTGTTCGCGAAGGGGAACAAGGGCTGCCTCGACGATCTTCGTGAAGACGCGAGGGAACAGAGCTAACCCGAATGGGAGAACTGCGTATTGATATGCCTGGCCTTCGAAAGCAAACCGAAGAAACGGTCTGTGTCGAGGCAATATGGAGACATGAAAGTACGCGTCCTTCAGGTCGATCGCTGCAAACCAATCCTGTGGCCGCACGCATTCGAAAATGCATTCTGGCCGTTAGCATCTTGAACGGCATCCGATGAAGGGTGCGGTTCAATACGCGTGAGATCCAGGATCGGTCGTAACCCACCGGTCTTCTTGGGGACGATGAAGTAAGGGCTGTAGAAGCGGACCTCATCTCGGCTGGAGGGACCGTCTCGATTGCACCCTTCGCCAGCAGGGTCGCAATCTCCGCTCTCATGACCGGGGCATTGCCACCGACCAGGGTCGAGCGAACTCCCCTGAAACGGGAGGAGACCATGCGAACTGAATCGCATAGCCGAATCTGATCGTTCTGATGACCCAGCGGGACAGGTCGGGGAGCTCTAGCCAGGCTCCCAGGAACTGAACCAGCGGGGTCATGCGAGACACAGATGTCCCCCCGGAGGGGCAGCGAGGCAGAGCGACAGGCATGCGCCCAGGGGTTAACCCGGGCGGGTGCGTAGTCGAGCTCTGCTCCTCGACAGTGGAGACCAGGGAAGGACCAGCGTTCCACGGGGGTTTGTTCTGTCGAGGGTCTGGTGATAGAGGGGGATGGGAGCTGCGTGGTCGGGGGACGACACATGCTCCCTTCCGCACCCTCAGAGACAGAGAGGAATGAGTGGGGCGACACCCTTGGGCATCGAGCGCACTCATTCCAGTCTGTGTGCTCAGTGATGATGTCAAGTCTTTCTTTAACCAACTCAGGGTGCTGCCCACCCGTGGGTGAGCAGCGGGGAGTGGAGAACAAAAGATTCTCCCCCGGCCCTCCACCGGGGGAAGGAGGGGGCCTGCTACCTCCTCCCGGGAAAGACTTGACGCCAACACTGAGCAGCCCGTCTCAGGAACGCCGCTTGGCCTGGCGTTTAGCGGGGCGCGGATCCTGAGGGGGCTGTGACGCTCCTCTGCGGTCACCTCGACGACGCGGCCTGGGTGAAGGCTGCTGCTGTGGCCGCGCCGGAGGGAGGGGGGCCGCAGGGGGCGTCCTCGGCGGCGAGCAGGCTGAGGCGGCTGCGCCGACGGCTGGGTGGAGGCAGCAGCTGGCCGTCGGGGCAGGATGTGTTTAATCGCCTCGGTCTGCTTCTGAGTGGTCGAGAACTGCTGGGCAAAGTCCTCAACCGCACCGCCGAAAAGGCCCACCTGGGAAAGCGGGGCATCAAGCAGACAAGTCCGCTCGGCTTCGCGCACTTCCGCCAGGTTGAGCCATAGGTGGCGCTCCTGGACCACGCTAGTGGCCATCACCTGACCTAGGGAGCGAGCGGCCACTCTCAGTCGCCCGGAGAGCGAGGTCAGTGGCGGCTCGAAGTTCGTTGAACGAACCCTGGTCAGTCCCTCCCTCGCACATGTCTCTGAGCAGTTTGGCTTGGAAGACCTGCAAAGTGCTCATTGCATGTAGGGCGGAAGCTGCCTGTCCCGCTGCGCTATAGGTGCGCGCCGCCATAGACGACGAGAACCTACAGGCTTTGGACGGGTGCTTGGGAGGTCCCCGGGAGGAGGCACTCTGCGGACACAGTTGCATCGCAACAGAGCGCTCCACCGGAGGCATCCCCGCATACCCACGGGCAGCCGCGTCCGCGAGGGGGAAAGGCGGGGGCTGACGGGCGGACACGGGAGGTCAAAGGAGACTGCCATGTCTTCGTCAGCTCCGCATGCAACTCGGGGAAGAACGGTATTGGGGTTGGCTGTGGCCTTGCGGCGGCAGCTTTACCCAAAAACCATTCATCCATCCGTGAGTGATCGGGGTGAGGCGGAGGGTTCCACTCCAGCCCCGATACTCACGGCGGCCCGAGAAAGCATGGCTGTCATCTCGGGATCAGACACAAGCGGCGCTGGCACTCCCGAGGGAGGCAACGCCGCCGTATCCTCATCCGAGGAATCGAGCCCACCTTGTGATGCTGTGATCGACATCACATCATCCTCTGGAGCGCCGAGCGAAGCAGAGGGTGCCCGCGAAGAGGCAGACGTCTGCAACGCCCCAGCGCTCGCTGGCTGCAACACTGTTGCGGTGGGTGTGGCCCGAGGAGCTGAGCGTCGGGGTATCATGCCACACTGTCACCGACAGATCACCCTGGCCGCGACCAACGAGCTTCTCCGGGTAGAGGAAGCAGATCGGGTAACGGTGGCAGGGACTCTCACAGTAAGATCATTGAGTCTCGATCTCAGTGTTGAGATGGTCATATTCCCACAAAAGGAACATGACTCATCCACGAGGGCTGCTTTTGCATGACGAAGACCCAGACATACAAAGCAGCGATCGTGACCATCAGAGGAGGAGAGGAATCGACCACATCCAGAAGAACACGGGCGAGCCATCTTTCAAAAAGACGTGCCACGTGCAGCTCTTTTATGAGAGGAAATTCACTCTTGAGCGCTGAGGCGACCAGGGAGAAGCGCAAAGTCTGGCAGACCACTGCACAGATCGCAGGCAATGCAGAATCTGGGTGAAGGCTGCTGCTGTGGCCACGCCGGAGGGAGGGGGGCCGCAGGGGGCGTCCTCGGCGGCGAGCAGGCTGAGGCGGCTGCGCCGACGGCTGGGTGGAGGCAGCAGCTGGCCGTCGGGGCAGGATGTGTTTAATCGCCTCGGTCTGCTTCTGAGTGGTCGAGAACTGCTGGGCAAAGTCCTCAACTGCACCGCCGAAAAGGCCCACCTGGGAAAGCGGGGCATCAAGCAGACGAGTCCGCTCGGCTTCGCGCACTTCCGCCAGGTTGAGCCATAGGTGGCGCTCCTGGACCACGCTAGTGGCCATCACCTGACCTAGGGAGCGAGCGGCCACTTCAGTCGCCCGGAGAGCGAGGTCAGTGGCGGCTCGAAGTTCGTTGAACGAACCCTGGTCAGTCCCTCCCTCGCACATGTCTCTGAGCAGTTTGGCTTGGAAGACCTGCAAAGTGCTCATTGCATGTAGGGCGGAAGCTGCCTGTCCCGCTGCGCTATAGGTGCGCGCCGCCATAGACGACGAGAACCTACAGGCTTTGGACGGGTGCTTGGGAGGTCCCCGGGAGGAGGCACTCTGCGGACACAGTTGCATCGCAACAGAGCGCTCCACCGGAGGCATCCCCGCATACCCACGGGCAGCCGCGTCTGCGAGGGGGAAAGGCGGGGGCTGACGGGCAGACACGGGAGGTCAAAGGAGACTGCCATGTCTTCGTCAGCTCCGCATGCAACTCGGGGAAGAACGGTATTGGGGTTGGCTGTGGCCTTGCGGCGGCAGCTTTACCCAAAAACCATTCATCCATCCGTGAGTGATCGGGGTGAGGCGGAGGGTTCCACTCCAGCCCGATACTCACGGCGGCCCGAGAAAGCATGGCTGTCATCTCGGGATCAGACACAAGCAGCGCCGGCACTCCCGAGGGAGGCAACGCCGCCGTATCCTCATCCGAGGAATCGAGCCCACCTTGTGATGCTGTGATCGACATCACATCATCCTCTGGAGCGCCGAGCGAAGCAGAGGGTGCCCGCGAAGAGGCAGACGTCTGCAACGCCCCAGCGCTCGCTGGCTGCAACACTGTTGCGGTGGGTGTGGCCCGAGGAGCTAGCGTCGGGGTATCATGCCACACTGTCACCGACAGATCACCCTGGCCGCGAACCAACGAGCTTCCCCGGGTAGAGGAAGCAGATCGGGTAACGGTGGCGGGGACTCTCACAGTAAGATCATTGAGTCTCGATCTCAGTGTTGAGATGGTCATATTCCCACAAAAGGAACATGACTCATCCACGAGGGCTGCTTTTGCATGACGAAGACCCAGACATACAAAGCAGCGATCGTGACCATCAGAGGAGGAGAGGAATCGACCACATCCAGAAGAACACGGGCGAGCCATCTTTAAAAGACGTGCCACGTGCAGCTCTTTTATGAGAGGAAATTCACTCTTGAGCGCTGAGGCGACCAGGGAGAAGCGCAAAGTCTGGCAGACCACTGCACAGATCGCAGGCAATGCAGAATCTCGCTGGGTACCGCCGTCAGCACCAACGCTGGAGAGGACGCTCGTCTCGAAGAGGCTTTGATCAGTGAATGGCTTGTGGAGTGAAGAATGCTCTTGGCTCCGAAGCGAAAACATACTGCGGTTGCGTTTACTTCCTCCTTTATACCCATGAGGTGGGGCGGAGTACGCTATGCAAATTCCGCAGCCCAAGGCATTCGCATGCCATTGGCTCGTTGTTAAATACTCGAAGAGGATTGGCTTTCTATGCGAAACCCCCATTCTCCGTCACTTCTGACGTAACTCGAAAGTGACTACGAAAGGGAACTATAGTCACTTCATATATATATTCTGTTTCAACACAAAGAATTTGTAAGTATTGTATGAGTTCACTGCAATGAATTATGTTCTTCCTCAGTGTTTCTGTCTTGTTTTCCAGCCCAAATATCCAAACATATTTAAACCAAGATACATTTACTGGAGAAGGTAAATGATTGAAGATATTAAGTCTTGTTTTCTGAAAAATATAATAAAAATGAAGTGAGTTTGAGCTTAAACGAGAACAAATAATGGTCACATCAGGTCAGTGGAGTCAGAAAAATAATCTAGTTTTCCCTTTGAATGAAGATTATTTTTCTAACTTTCTTAAACTCAATATCTTTAATCATTTTGCTTATCCAGTAAATGTATCTTGATTTAAGATTGTTTAGATTTTTTTTTGCTGAAAAACAAGGCAGAAACCCTGAGGAAAACATAATTATTTTTGTAGTTTATGAACAATGACAGTTTCTTCCAGCATAAATAATGATTCCATCTGTAATTGACACAATCCTGTCTCAGAAAGTCACTGAAAGAAAAGGGTTTTCCTGTGGCAATTCCTGCTTGATGACTGAGTTCCTGAGTTAAATTTCAGTAATACAGTAATACCTTACAGATTATTAATCCTAGAGTAATATTTAGCTAGCTCATATCTTGGCAAAGCCTCTCTCCAGCTCTTTATTAGCCCTGAATTCATTTTCAGTCCTCATTGCCAGTTCGCTGGTGTTCTCCAGTCTTCTTTCTTATAATAACCATAATTGGGTCCAGCTGAGAGCCAGTGCGTCTACAGCTTATCTAAAGACACCGAGCAGGTTATTATAGTGTTGGTTATTAAAGCCTGTGTTGGTTATTGTAGCCTGTGTTGGTTATTGTAGCCTGTGTTGGTTACAACAGCACTTTCATCATTCTTTAGCGTCATACGAACGCTATATGACAAAACGGCGCTATACTACGCACATGGCACCCATTATCGTTAATATAACACGCTCTGTGAAGGGTAGGTTTAGGTGTGGGGTAGGGTAGTCTCATATTACGTTAAAGGATTTATGACGACTTGGGTTCGCGTGTTATATTAACCATAAAGGGTGCCATGTGCGTAGTATAGCGCCATTTTGTCATATATTGTTGTATGTGACGCTAAAGGATGAGACGGGCTGGTTGGTTATTATAGCCAGTGTTGGTTATTAATAATAGCTTGTTTTGGTTATTAAAGCCTGTGTTGGTTATTATAGCCAGTGTTGGTTATTATACCCTGTGTTGGTTATTATAGCCTGTTTTGGTTATTGAAGCCTGTGTTTGTTATTATAGCCTGTGTTGGTTATTATAGCCTCTGTTGGTTATTAAAGCCTGTGTTGGTTATTGTAGCCTGTGTTGGTTATTATAGCCTGTGTTGGTTATTGTAGCCTGTGTTGGTTATTATAGCCAGTGTTGGTTATTATAGCCTGTGTTGGTTATTATAGCCTGTGTTGGTTATTAAAGCCTGTGTTGGTTATTATAGTCAGTGTTGGTTATTATAGCCTGTGTTGGTTATTAAAGCCTTTGTTGGTTTTTATAGCCAGTGTTGGTTATTGTAGCCTGTGTTGGTTGTAGCCTGTGTTGGTTATTGTAGCATGTGTTGGTTATTATAGCCAGTGTTGGTTATTATAGCCTGTGTTGGTTATTATAGCCTGTGTTGGTTATTATAGCCTGTGTTGGTTATTATAGCCTGTGTTGGTTATTATAGCCTTTGTTGGTTATTGTAGCCTGTGTTGGTTTTTGTAGCCAGTGTTGGTTATTATAGCCTGTGTTGGTTATTGTAGCCTGTGTTGGTTATTATAACCAGTGTTGGTTATTATAGCCTGTGTTGGTTATTATAGCCTGTGTTGGTTATTAAAGCCTGTGTTGGTTATTATAGCCAGTGTTGGTTATTATAGCCTGTGTTGGTTATTATAGCCTGTGTTGGTTATTATAGCCTGTGTTGGTTATTGTAGCCTGTGTTGGTTATTGTATCCAGTGTTGGTTATTGTGGCCAGTGTTGGTTATTGTAGCCTGTGTTGGTTATTGTAGCATGTGTTGGTTATTGTAGCCTGTGTTGGTTATTGTAGCCTGTGTTGGTTATTAAAGCCTGTGTTGGTTATTATAGCCAGTGTTGGTTACTTATAGCCTGTGTTGGTTATTAAAGCCTGTGTTGGTTATTGTAGCCTGTGTTGGTTATTGTAGCCTGTGTTGGTTATTATAGCCAGTGTTGGTTATTACAGCCAGTGTTGGTTATTATAGCCTGTGTTGGTTATTATAGCCTGTGTTGGTTATTGTAGCATGTGTTGGTTATTGTAGCCTGTGTTGGTTATTATAGCCAGTGTTGGTTATTATAGCCAGTGTAGTGTTGGTTATTATAGCCTGTGTTGGTTATTATAGCCTGTGTGGGTTATTGTAGCCAGTGTTGGTCATTGTAGCCTGTGTTGGTTATTGTAGCCTGTGTTGGTTTTTAAAGCCTGTGTTGGTTATTGTAGCCTGAGTTGGTTATTATAGCCAGTGTTGGTTATTATAGCCTGTGTTGGTTATTGTAGCCTGTGTTGGTTATTGTAGCCTGTGTTGGTTATTGTTGCCTGTGTTGGTTATTGTTGCCTGTGTTGGTTATTATAGCCTGTGCTGGTTATTATAGCCTGTGTTGCTAATTATAGCCTGTGTTGGTTATTGTAGCCTGTGTTGGTTATTGTAGCCTGAGTTGGTTATTATAGACTGTGTTGCTTATTATAGCCTGTGTTGGTTATTATAGCCTGTGTTGGTTATTGTAGCCTGTGTTGGTTATTGTTGCCTGTGTTGGTTATTGTAGCCTATGTTGGTTATTGTAGCCTGTGTTGGTTGCCAGTGTTGATTATTATAGCCTGTGTTGGTTGCCAGTGTTGATTATTGTAGCCTGTGTTGGTTGCCAGTGTTGATTATTGTGGCCAGTGTTGGTTATTATAGCCTGTGTTGGTTGCCAGTGTTGGTTATTGACTGTCGATGTTGTCCGGCAGCTGTTCTGTGATGTCATCTCTGTTTTTGACCATGTTTACGGTTCTCTAGCAACAGGCATTCCACATCTGTCTTTCTTTCTCTTTAACTTCTGATGGCTTTTTCTTCCCCTGCATGAACTCTCTCTCTCTCTGCTCACTGTCATTTCCTCCTCTTTATTCCTCTGACACATCAGTCTATTTCTCTCCATCGTTTTTACACCCTCCCATTCATTTCATTTCATTTCATTTCATTTCATTTCATTTCATTATTTCATTTCATTTCATTTCATTGTTTTGTGTAGTAGAAATGTCTTATCTGCAATTCTCATTGTCTTTTCAGTGTAACTGTTACTGATAGCATTTTCAAACATCTGTTCTTTATAGTGTTTCCTTTGCTCTCTGTCTCTCTAGTATGTAATGTTATGACGACCAGTAAGCGAAGGCCAATAAACATCAGTTTTATTGTTGTAGGTGTGGTTGTTGATCTGAGTTTGGTAGAGAAATCTGAGGATGTGAATGTTTCTCACAGTTCTGCTATGAGAATTAAACAAAGTGACTGCACTTTCTGAAAATTACATATAAATGTGTAGAGGATAGCAATAAATTAACGTATTTCCACATTATAGAATTTGATTAGTTACCATGAAATAGTACAGGATCTCTAACCCCCCCCCCCCCCCCCCAAAAAAAAAAAAAATCAGTATTTTCCTGGTTTAAATTATGTAACACTGACTGCCAACTTACTGATCGATCGACCAATCAACTAACTATCCGACTGACCAATCAACTAACCAACTGAGAGACATCGACCAACTGATCGAATCAAACCAATCAACTAACCAATTAGCCGATCAACTATCTGATCGACCAACTGACCAACCAACTAACCAACTGACCAAACCAACCAACCAACCAGAATCAAGCATTCAAAAGTGCTGTGGTATATTTTGCATTACTTTCTGTCAGAAACTAGGGATGAACAACTATTTAAAATTCTGCTTGAGACTAATAAGTCAATGTTTATTTTCATGTTATGGTGAATACCAAAAAAATGTTCATTAATTAATCCAACAGTAATGCCAAAATAAATAAATGATTAATTGTATGCAAAGATAGGCCTTACAACAATATAGAGTATGAAAAACTGATATTCATTTACCAGTGTTATTAAATTATAAATGTATTTCAAGATAAACTTAAATTGAGGATTAGATTAAAGCAAAGTACATCTAAATGTGAAAACAGGAGAAATGAGCGGAGGCAATTAAATATCCATTCTTAGCTGATATGATGAGTGGATAAGACACATGCCTTTGGTGTGAAAGACCCAGGTTCGAATCCACTGTGAGACACCAATGTGTCCCTGAGCAAGACACTTAACCCCTAGCTGCTCCAGAGGCATGCGACCTCCGACATAAATAGCAATTGTGAAGTCGCTTTGGATAAAAGCGTCAGCTAAATGAATAAATGAAATGAAATTAATAATATATGTCCAATATCAAGTGATGCCAACATAGGCCTATAAAAACATTTCTAATAGCGGCCCATAATAAACACGATGCTGACCCTAACCCGAACCCAAATCATCACAAACTCCTCGTCAGCAGTGAGTCTGTTTGATTACTAGGCTTGAAGTCTGCATGCAAAAATAAGAGTTCCAGCATGTTTTCTACATATTTGTGCATTATCATCAGTTTTCTCCTGAAGCTCCACTCATCGATAGCACTTACATCACCACAGCACAATTACTGACAGAAACAGGCCATCAAACTCAGCTGAAGCATCACTTCAAGACCATTATAACCAGCGCTCCTGAAACTGCATACATTCATCAATCGTCTGTGTGTTTCGTACACACCTGTAAACACAATGTCAGGCTCACATGCAGTGGAAGCTTGATGCCACAACAAATTAAAACTAAACAAAGGATTTTGCAAGCAAAAAGTGACAGTGGCCGTAATGAATCACAGATCAAGTTTGCATGGCATCACATTTGCTGTGCATTGACTAGGTTCCAAAACACTGAAAAGAAGTTCCAATTACGTTAAGGCGACTGACTGAGCGCTGATGTTGGCATGTGCTGTGTGTTCTGCAGCTCCCTTTAAAGTGTGTGACCGTGTGTGTGCGGCTTCAGTGTGCTGAGATGGGCACTAAACGTTCAGATGGCTGTAAATCAAAGTAGGCTTTTGGTCCAAAGCACATAGCTTGTTTTTCCATTGCCAGTTTCAGCTCATTTTATGTCTGTGTAAAAATTTATTTGTTTTTCCTTTGGAAAAGATACTTAGCCAGATTTAAGTTCGGCTCCTGTGGGAGCAGGGAAACACTCTCTATACCTGACATTATCAGAAGAGGAGAGAAGAGTCGCTGATTCTCATTTATGGTTTTGCAGTAAAAACTAGATATTAATTAAATCAAAAAGGTCTGTCCTGGACTATTGTTAATTTAATTGAATTAAAATAAGAATGTAATTTAAAATATACATATTTTTTCCCATTCCATTATTTTAAGGCTGGTATATATTTTGTTAAATTCATACACTGCAAAAAAATTAAGCTCTTCCTCAGTGTTTCTGTCTTGTTTTCCAGCACAAATATCCAAACATTCTTAAATTAAGATACATTTACTGGAAAAACAAGATAACTGAATATATTAACATATACAGTATTAAAATCAATCAAAATGAAGTGAGTTTGTGCTTAAAACAACAAATATCTGTCAGAGGAGTCAGAATAATCATATAGTTTTCCCTTGAATGAAGTTTATTTTCCTGACTCCACTGACAGATATTATATAGATCAGTGGTGGGCCGTCAGGGCCAGCAAGGCCTTCTCTGCTGGCCTAAACACTATCAGAATTACTGACTTGCACTTTAATATATTTTTTTCATGAATGAGCATTAAATTATTCCAAATAGTTCGTTCTCTTAATTTCATAGCTTTTGGTTGCGCTGCTTCCAGTTGTGTGTTTTTATGTTAGCGCTTGTATCCAATCATATTTCAGCCATCATGCGTTGCCGGGTAAATAAACCTGCCTGGAGGCCTTCAGAATCGGCAGAGCGGGCGTCTGTAGCTATAAAATGAATGGCAATGAAACTGTTTCTTTAACCAATAAGATAATTCGGCAGATTTAATCAGCCAATCAGATTTCGCTTTGACTGCAGCGGGGCCATCTAGCTGGCATATAATAACGTATGTATTTTCTCGTTCTTTGATTGGATGCGCGTACAGACCGCGTACTTTTAGTGGTAGTGTCCGCATCTGTAGCAAACTGCCTAAACTAAATATATATTCCTGTAGATGTAATCGTTTTTCAACCCAAAAATTAATGTTTCTTTCCCTGATCGACCTCCAGCAGAAATAAATCCCTTATTCAGCCTGAGCTAAACGCAGAATAACGGAACTCTATTCGATCTCTCCGGGTAAAAACAGAACTGACTAACGTTAATGTAAGTTATGAAAGGAATGATTTTGAAGGCAAAAGTCCCGCTGATCTCGTTGATTTCGTTCAAAACTCTGTGAGAGCATGGGGAAGCTGTACACATCGTCATGTTTTGCGGTGACTGTGTGCTTCTGTTGACCGGCACTCTTAGCCATAAAGCGAATTAAAACTTATGCCAGAAAAATGACGAGACAGACACGACATTGTTGGACCTGAAACGCAGTTAGAACCTGTACAACAGTAATTGAAGTCATCTTGAGGAAAGAAATAAGGATTGATTAAAGAATAATCTGTAGTTTTGGTGAGTTAATGCTTTTTCCCCGTGGTGAATATGATTTTCTTCTTAATTTTTCTTATAAATTTATGATCGAAACTTTCGTTTTTTCAAACGTCTGAAAAGGGACTATTGTAGCCCTTGAACGACAAGATAAGGGAGGCTCAGTTTCTGAATTTATAATCGTATTCGTAAATGCAAGAACAAAACGCACCAGCCGAACTCACGTGCTCGTTTCTCTCTACCGGTCCTTTCCCGAACTCACCGCATTATAACTGCGGTTGCAAAATGAAAACAACAATTATACAGAGGCTTTGCGCTGATACACTATTAAAAGCAGGGACGTGCACAGGGGGGTTGCTCAGGTTGCCCGGGCAACTGCCCATATGCCCTCTCGACTCAGGTTGCCCTTCCGAGGAAAAAAAAATCGTACAATGGATGCAGAATTTCACGGAGGCCTAGATAAAAAATAAAAAAAAAAATCGCAAAGACTCAATTACTTCCATACCATTCGGGCACCGAAAGTGAAAGTCAGTGAGGGAAGGGCAAACTGTAAACATGCACGCGACCATAGACTGCACGCGACCGGTGCATAAGGCCCCGCAAATTACCGCCTCCATCTCAGTGTCGCGTTCCATTAATGTGTATACAACATCCATGACAAAATGAAGCGAAACTATCCTTCTGGTCACGAAAAGAGAAAGAAGAAAAAACCATGAGAGTGAATTGCGGGAACAACAATCAGGTAAACTTGTGTTCTCTCCTCTGAAGTGACAGCAAAGTTTGATGTTTTTCGGTCTTGCTAACCTAGCTGGGCAGGCAGTGCATCTCTTTGTGCCTGACAAATGTGAGAGTTACAAGATTTATTACGTTTGTTTTTGATAAATATGACAATGTGCAACGGTGTTTGTTTACTGCAGCTCGGAAAACATAACCGCGTCGCGTGTGTTGTGGTGCGTTCATATGCGCGTGCACGAAATGAAACTCGCATTTTTCAAGCAGAAATATGTGGAGACCAGACATACTGTACAATACATGCACGTGAATGATGGCAGTCCCAATCAAAGTACACATTATAAAGACACTGATTATCTAGTCTCAGTGTAGTTAAAAACTCCAAACAACTGCTCTAATTATGCAAGATAGAAAGCAATGTATTGCCAATTTGACATTGACTATTGATTTATATGCTATATTGAATTTTAAATGTTGATTAACTGGGCATACTGGTCAATATGGATGCACATCCCTCAGTAAATAACCATAAATCAAGAATTGCTTCAATATGCATAATAATAAAAAAAATCATACTGATGCCAAAAATAATCACGCTGTAGGGAGAACCAAAGTTAATCCCAAAAGCCAAAGCTCAGGGTTATACTTTATTATTTTCTTCTTATTTATGTTTACGTTAATATTCACTTGTTATCTTAACATTCTATAAAAAAATACTCTATTCAATAAATATTGTTTGTTTGAACCTCATTCTGTTATATATTGTTGTACTTATTCTTTGACTGTTGTGTTTAAAGGAGGGAGGATTGTATTGGGAGCGCTGAAGTGTCAGGTGTGACTGTGTGGCAATGGCAAATGGTTTACATAGCTCATGGCATCTCAGATCAGGTAGAAGGGCCCCTTAGCAGAATGTTGCTTAGGGCCCCACGGGGAGGTCAGGATCGGCACTGGGTTTAGCAGTAGATTCTGTTCCCTACTGTAATTAATGTTCCCTTTTCGCAATCATAGTCATGCGTAGTTGCCTGTAGCCTACCATCAGAACTGAAAAGGAGGTGCCCTTTTTTCAGGTCAGAGCAACTGCCCCTCAAAAATTCCTGTGCACGTCCCTGATTAAAAGTTATTTATTCAGGTAGGACAGAAGGCCTAGGTGTGAAATGCACGGCCCGCCACTGATATAGATATATATAGGTAGGGGTGGGAATTGGCAACAATGTGACGATTCAATATTATCGCGATATTTGGGCCACGATTCAATATTATTGCGATTCTCAATATATTGCGATACAAGCAATATATTGCGATTCATGTTCCCCATATCATTCAAAGACATCACAAAAAAATGAGCAAAATAAGACTGCTCAACTCACTATAATTAAATGACACAGTTAATTGTGTAAACATTATTTTCTACACATTAACTGAAGTGCAAAAACTTGTTCTTGAACATTCAGGACACAGGACAGGACGTAATTATTCTCTGAATAGGAGACCTCTCATTTGAATGTTGAGCTTCCAGGCTTGCTACGATAGTCGATTGTTACGTGTTCAGACGCAACACCGGTTTCATCACTAGCCCACCGCGGCAACGCAAGAGCAAACTATTTTTTAACGCAATTACGCAGTATCCGTACAATCCTGCCTGTATTATTACACACACAGACAGAACAAACTTTTCTTTTAACACAATTACGCAGTATCCATTCAATCCTGTCTGCATTACACACACACACACACAACAGAACAGACGCGCGTCAGTACCAGAGTTCTCTTTCAGGCTTGAACAAATCATTACACACACAAATTATGGCAAAATGTCCGTTTTGTCAAATGTCCTCATAAGAGCTGTCTAAAATGATTAAATAAAATCTTAAATAGAGAAACCAATGAAGAAAACCGGAAAGTGAAACAGATAATTCTATAATTAAATATGCAAAAAAGATCGATACTTGGCGCCCATGTGTCGAATACAGTATTGCCACAGAAAATATCGTGATACTATGCTGTATCGAATTTTTTCCCCCACCCCTAATATATAGACTTCATTTTGATTCATTTTAATACTGTATATCTTAATATCTTCAGTCATTTTGTTTCTCCAGTAAATGCATCTTGAAACCCTGAGGAAAAACAACATTTTTGCATGAGGAAGGTCTGTGTGTGTGTTTGTGTACGTGCTGTGCTGGTGAATCTGATGAGGAAGGTGTGTGTGTGTGCGTGTGTGTGTACGTGCCATGCTGGTGAAGCTGATAAGGAAGGTGTCGTACTGCACGGCTGCTGGAGTCCAGGACAGTGTGACGGAGGACTCAGAGATGTTTCTGGTGCTGAGACGAGACACGGCCGACAGCGCTGGAAAAAACACACACATACACACTTACTCTCACATTCAAAGCAGAAACTGCAGTGCTGTGTGTCCTGTCACTGCTGTATTCATTCCCCAACAGCTCTAATACAGACACACCACACGTGCATGTTTTTTCAACACCTCCATATGGAATATAAAATATATAAATATTTCAAGTGTCTGTAAAGCTGATCTATCGATAGATTTTTAATTGGTTTCGAGTTTGGGCTCTGGCTGGGCCACTCAAGGACATTCACGGAGTTGTCCCATAGACACTTCTGTGTTATCTTGGCTGTGTCCTGAGGGTCGTTGTCTTGTTGGAAGGTGAACCGTCGCCTCGACAAGTCTCCCAGATCCTCATCTTTCCCTCAACCCTGACTAGTCTCCCAGATCCTCATCTTTCCCTCGACCCTGACTAGTCTCCCAATTCCCCATCTTTCCCTCGATCCTGACTAGTCTTCCAGTTCCTCATCTTTCCCTCGATTCTGACTAGTCTCCCAGTTCCTAATCTTTCTCTTGATCCTGACTAGTCTCCCAGTTCCTCATACTCATCTTTCCCTCGATCCTGACTAGTCTCCCAGTTCCTCATCTTTCCCTCGATCCTGACTAGTCTCCCAGTTCCTTATCTTTTCCTCGATCCTGACTAGTCTCCCAGTTCCTCATCTTTCCCTTGATCCTAATGTGTCTCCCAGTTCCTTATCTTTCCCTTGATCCTGACGAGTCTCCCAGTTCTCATCTTTCCCTCGATCCTGACAAGTCTTCCAGTTCCTTATCTTTCCCTTGATCCTGACTAGTCTCCCAGTTCCTCATCTTTTCCTTGATCCTGACTAGTCTCCCAGTTCCTCATCTTTCCCTCGATCCTGACAAGTCTCCCAGTCTCTCATCTTTCCCTTGATCCTGATTAGTCTCCCAGTTCCTCATCTTTCCCTCAATCCTGATAAGTCTCCCAGTTCCTCATCTTTCCCTCGATCCTGACTAGTCTCCCAGTTCCTCATCTTTCCCTCGATCCTGACAAGTCCCCCAGTTCCTTATCTTTCCCTTGATCCTGACAAGTCTCCCAGTTCCTCATCTTTCCCTCAATCCTGACTAGTCTCCCAGTTCCTCATCTTTCCCTCAATCCTGACAAGTCTCCCAGTTCCTCATCTTTCCCTCGATCCTGACTAGTCTCCCAGTTCCTCATCTTTTCCTTGATCCTGACGAGTCTCCCAGTTCCTTATCTTTCCCCTGATCCTGACGAGTCTCCCAGTTCCTTATCTTTCCCTTGATCCTGATGAGTCTTCCAAATCCTCATGGTGAGTGTTATGGCAAAAGCTGTGAATACTTATGTACATGTGATTTTTGTTTTTTATTTTTAACAAATTTGCAAAGATTTCAAACAAACTTCTTTCATGTTGTCAGTATGGGGTGCTTGTAGAGTTTCAGAGGAAAATAATTAATTTAATCCATTTTGGAATAAGGCAAACATAACAAATTGTGGAAAAAGTCAAGTGCTGTGAAAACTTTAAGGATGCACTCTATGTACATTTATACTTACCAGTTGTTTTTAAAATGTTCACCATTCAAAAAGTAGCATTCCAGTAATGCTTGTAAAATGATAAAATGGAAACTCCCATGTAGTTTTTATTTTTGAAAAATTCTGAGCAGGCCTCTGTCTGGCCAGACAGGCTGAGAGATTTTGCAATAATTTTCAGTACTAATACAGAAATATTCACAGTGCATCACTTACCGGTGTCACAGTTGTCCCCTGTCAACCCAGACTGGCATTCGCTGCAGTCGGGCCCTGTGAAGCCCGTCGACACACACACCGGCCCCTCACACACCGGCCCCGGTCACTGCAGCTGTTCGGGCAGGTTTTGCTGGAGCAGTCCTGGCCGGAGAAGCCCACATCACACACACACTTCCCATCCACACACCTGCCTTTGCTATTGCAGTTACTGGGACATGCCTGGGACGAGCAGTCAGGCCCTGTGAACCCGCTCTCACACACACATTGTCCATTCACACACCGGCCCCGGTCACTGCAGGCTCCAGGACACCGATCTCAGACGAGCAGTCTGGACCTGTGAACTCGCTTTCACACACACACCTGCCATTCACACACCTGCCCGGTCACTGCAGTCTCCAGGACACGTGCTGGACGAGCAGTCCGGACCCGTGAAGCCGCTCTCACACACACACCTACCGTTCACACACTTGCCTTTGCTATTGCAGTTACTGGGACAGGCCTGGGACGAGCAGTCCTGACCTGTGAAGCCGCTCTCACACACACACTGTCCGTTCACACACTGGCCCCGGTCACTGCAGTCTCCAGTACATGATCTGGACGAGCAGTCCTGACCCATGAACCCGCTCTCACACACACACTTTCCATCGAGACACTGTCCTCGATTGCTGCAGTCAACAGGACATGTTTTCACAGAGCAGTCCTGACCCGCGAATCCAGAGTCACACACACACTTCCCATTCACACACCGGCCGTGGTTGTTGCAGTTCTCCGGACATGTTTTCCCAGAGCAGTCCGGCCCAGAGAGTCCCGGGTCACACACACACTGTCCGTTCACACAACGGCCCCTGTTACTGCAGTCTCCAGGACAGTCCGGGACACTGCAGTCCGGCCCACTGAATCCTGGGAAACACACACACTTCCCGTCCGAAACACCGACCCTGGTCACTGCAGTCATCGGGACACTCGTCAGTCTCGGGACGGCCGGTGGTGCAGACCGAACCTGTGGAGCAACAACAGAACCAATGCTGAATAATGAATGAATCTGGAATCCTATTTTGAAAAGTAAACAAAAAATAGGAAAGTAAGTTTATCTGGGAGGATATCATTTGATTAGAACTGAATATCTCCTATAGGGATCCTTCAGGATTGGATTCCTTGACGGTCTGCGCAAACATGATCATATTACACCAATCCTAGCATCACTTCACTGGCTGCCGGTTCACTTTAAGGTTGTCCTAATTCTCTTATTTGTTTACATGTGCTTAAATAACCTGGCTCCCCCTACCTCTCTGAGCTTTCAGTGCAATACAATTCTTTCAGGGGTCTTAGATCAGGGACACAGAACCTTTTATCTATCCCACGGTTCAGACTAAAACAAAGACATCATCATGCCTTTGCTATTGCGGGCTCTAAATTATGGAATAGTTTGCCTAACCCAATTTCAGGTTAGATCTTTACCTGACTTGTCAATGTTTAAGTCACAGCTAAAAAATATATTTTATTTATTTACTTGCTTTTAAAATCAGTAATTTGGGCCAGGAATTTTGTTTTAATTTCTACAGTGTCTCTTTCTCCATGTCTGACGTGTTCTTGTTTTATTATGCTTTGTAAAGCATGTTGGTCAGCTTTGGCTGTATAAATTGTGCTATGTAAATAAACTTTGACTTTGACTACAGTTACAGCTCTGATGGGAAGGTCTGGGATTGGTCTGAGATAGGTCTGGGATAGGTCTGGGATCGGACTAAGATCTGGGATGGGTCTGGGAACATCTGGGATGGGTCTGGGATGGGCCTGGGATGGGTCTGGGAACGGTCTCAGATGGGTCTGGGATGGGTCTGGGATGAGTCTGAGATAGGTCTGGGATGAGTCTGAGGATTGGTTCTTCGATGGGTCTGGGATTGGTCTGGGATGGGTCAGAGATAGATCTGGGAAAGGTCTGGAAACGGTCTGGGAAAGGTCTGGGAACAGTCTGGAAATGGTCTAGGATGGGTCTCAGTATGGATCTGGAATGGGCCTGGAATTGGTCTGGGATGGGTCTAGAGATAGATCTGGGAAAGGTCTGGGATCGGACTAAGATAGGTCTGGGTGGGTCTGGGACATTCTTGGGATGGGTCTGGGATGGGCCTGGGATGGGTCTGGGAATGCTCTGGGATGGTCTGGGATCAGTCTCGACATAGGTCTAGGATGGTTCTGGGATGGGTCTGGGAATGGTCTGGAATGGGTCTTGGAATGGTCTGGAGTAGGTCTGGAATTGAGCCCTGGGATCAGTTTGTGAACGGTCTGGGAAAGTTCGGGGAACGGTCTGGGATGTGTCTGGAATTGGTCTGGGATGGGTCAGAGATAGATCTGGGAAAGGTCTGGAAACGGTCTGGGAATGGTCTAGGATGGATCTGGAATGGGTCTGGAATTGGTCTGGGATGGGTCTGAGATAGATCTGGGAAAGGTCTGGGAACGGTCTAGGATGGGTCTAGTATGGATCTGGAATGGGTCTGGAATTGGTATGTGATGGGTCTGAGATAGATCTGGGAAAGGTCTGGAAATGGTCTGGGAAAGTTCTGGGAATGGTCTAGGATGGGTCTGATATGGATCTGGAATCAGTCTGGAATGGGTCTAGGATTGGTCTCCTTCAAGAAGGCTTCACCTTTGCTCTGCTGGGAGGAACAGCATCCATCCGGACCTCCACATTTCTCCCTCAGATCTGACACCTCCTTCTCCAGTCTTTCCATACGCTCCCACAACGCTGCAAAGTCCAGCTCGCACTGACAGCCGGACTCCGAGCCCGAGCTTGAGCTGGACACCAGCCGGATCTGATGGGTAAAGACTAGAGGAGACCCAGGCTCCAGGAGCATCTCTTTCTCTCCGGACCTGTCCTGAACACATGTGTCCGAGATAAGGACCTTCACCGGCTGGGATCTGAGATCCTGAGCTCCCGATGAGAGGACCAGAGGAGACAGGAGCAGGAATGCCAACACAAACGCCATGTTTAAGAGGAATATCTCCAAAATCAATGGATGATGTGTTGTTTGTAAACAACAAGATCTTTTCTTATACTCAGATCAGCACTCAAAACATTTAGATTCAGTTTTTGCAGATGAACCTCTGATATCTAACTCTTGTTCTCTTCGAGCGTCTGTCCGACCTGTTTCAAACAAACAGAATTTCAGGTTAGATATATGTGTGTTCTTTTCGATGCATGACACATAATGAGAGCAGGAATGTGCATTAAGAGAGTAAACAGTGTCTATGTTAATTCCACGATGACTTTAAATAGCACTGTCAGTGTCCAGAGAAGTACCAGTGTCTGCCAGATCAAACCAAGGAAAGTAAATATCACAATCCTTTCCTGCTAAAATTAATTTAAACAGGTGAAAATGGCAGTGAGCCGCAGTTCTGATATCAGTGACTTTACCTGTGAAAATAAAGAGGGAAACAAAATTTTGATGTCACGTTAAACTATAAAACTGTTGTGTTTGGACATGATTTCATTCTATACACTGCAAAACATGATGTTCTTCCTCAGTGTTTCTGTCTTGTTTTCCAGCCCAAATATCTAAACATTCCTAAAGGGCACCTATTATGCCCCTTTTTACAAGATGTAATATTGGTCTCAAGTGTCCTCAGAATGTATTTGTGAAGTTTCACCTAAAAATACCCCACAGTTAATTTATTATAACCATTTGAAAATGTCATTTTGGGGCCTGTTTAAATATGAGCTGTTTCAGGGGGTATACCACCTTAAATGCAAATGAGTTGCATATCCCCGCCCTGGCTTTGGATGAGGGCGTAACTTGATACCTATGGCTGGCAGTCGGTACTGAGAGAGTGACAGAAACCGCTGTTTTGAATGTCATTCAGCGTATGTTTGAATCGGAATATATAAAGTATGAAGACTCCGGCAGAATAAACAAATGAGAATGGACCAGTACGTCTTGGTATGGTTATTTGATACATTTATGTACTTATAGAGTTGTAATCGCGTCCCATTTGAAATGATGGATGTCCAACACACACACACACACACAAACACTAGCGCAATTTTTTGAAACTACATACACATTCTGTGATAAAGTTTGCTACGTACGAGCGAAATTACAAAAATGCGAGGGACCTGTAGCGTCATGTTTAGCTACTTGTCATACATGTGCTTCTGTGGTAAATGTGAGAAGATGGCTAACTTACAGAACACCAACATATATGCAGTTTTTAATACAATATCTTTAAAAATGTATATATTTATAAACGTGTGGTTACACACTATACAAACAAGGTTTTAAATTATATACACAGACATCCTATGCAATATCCTGCGGCAATAACTTTAGACGCATTTGTTGTTGAATTGGCTGACATCGACTGAAAAGACTATTTGCTCAAAAATCATAAAATACACTTACTGTTACTGGAGGTGACGGTGGATTGCAAACAGTAGACGACGATCCACACTTGAGAAATAACTTTTAAGCCACAACAACAGGATTAACCCACGACAGAACATTTATGTTTCCAAGAGACATTACCGGCTGTCGTTGAAACAATCAAGGATGGTGTACAGATCACCGAGGGCGGGGTCTATGCCACAACCACACTGTCAATCAAACCCCTTTCCCATGTTCTACGTCACAAAAAGCTGAATCTTAGAACAGCTCATTCTGAGAGAGTGCATATGAATTATTGAGATTGTAAAAAAACCACTGGGTGGATTTTTATCATTCTAGGGTGGTTTTGCTCACACACTGCCAACACACATTTATGTTCAAACAGCATGTAAAAGTGAATTTTGCATAATAGTTGCCCTTTAAACCAAGATACATTTACTGGAGAAACGACATGACTGAACATGACCTTGCTTTCTGAAAAAAATAATCATGAAAATGAAGTGAGTTTGTGCTTAAAACAAAGAAAATTATCTGTGTCAGAAAAATCATCTTGTTTTCCCTTTCAATGAAGATCATTTTTCTGACTCCACTGACAGACATTTTTCTTGTTTTAAGCACAAACTCACTTCATTTTCATGATTTTTTTAATGATATTCAATAATTTTTATTCTCCAGTAAATGTATCTTGATTTAAGCATGTTTAGATATTTGTGCTGGAAAACAAGAGAGAAACACTGAGGAAGAACACATTTTTTTGCAGGATATTTAATTGCCCTATATACTCAAGTCTTTTTCCAAAGGGGTCTTAGATCCTAGTCCTCAAAAGGAAGTCAAAAACAAACATCTGAGATAAAGTTGATACTTGAAATGTACTTTATAAGGTGAAATGTAAAATCTCGGTCTGGCCAGATCATGTCATTGGTTGAGTTTTTCTGTACACAAACGTTCTAGTGCTGAACCATCAATATCCGGCATCTGCAAACACATTGATTCAACAATATGGAACTGAAATGAGATCTTTAAATACCGAATAAAAACAAGATTGAGCCTGACGACATGTTATCAGTAAGAAGAAACTCTTATCAGTCTAAGCACATACTGTGGTTTTGGGATCTGATCTGTATGTTGATAACAACGGAAGTTTGCTAACAATGATTTTGGGAGGTAAGTAGCTTATATGCGTCTCTGAATCTTAAGCTGAGAAAGGAGAAAATACTACAGGGAAGTTACAGTTACTCCTGTTTGGTTTAAGTCAGACTCGTGTCACCCGTAAAACACCACACACTTGCCTTATGGCATCTGCCTATGCTTAGAGATGGTCGTCAGGCGAAGGTCAGATAAAAGGCAATCTGCAGGCCTTTTCTCAGTAATGATGATGATGATGATGATGATGAAAAACACAAGCGTGGAGCTGAAGGGGAAATATCACATTACGCTTCAGGACTGAACAGAGAATCATAAAGATACGAAGACTGCGACTTATACATAAGGAGCTGTGAGGCTGAACTGGCAGAGGATTGGTGTCCTCTGCTATTGTGATTACAACTGTTTCAAAACATCTATAAAAGCAGCTCTTATCTCATTAAGAATATTCATACACATTAATCTGTGTGATTTCACAAACACAGTTACATCCTTTGTGTTAAAAAATGTTACAAATCATTTTCACTAATTGAAATACACGTTTAATGTTTTCATCCCAAGCGTTGCGTTGAAGGGAATATGTTGCTCAGTTCATTTGCTCTCTCTCCACTTTCACCATCCCTCGTTTTTCACACAGGAGGGTTTTACGGTTCAGCTTCTGTAAAACTGATTTTCAACAGCATGTATCGTGAAATACACATAAAACTGGCTGGACTGTTAAATATTTCAGCGGTTGCGTCTTTGATGATTCTTCCTCTCCCATTCTCATCATTTCCCTTCATTAACAAACGTCATCTTCAATTTACCCTCAAATGAGCTCGATTCTCTCAAATCTCTTAAAACAGTTTCTCTTCTGGAACTGCTCTTTATCTTTCCAGGAGTCAGAAGCCCATACGAGCAGTCTGAGACAGACTGTAATAAGCTGCACATTCTGGTAATAAAAGTGTAATAGCCAGAGATCACGTGAACACGATTCTCTGACGAGATGAAACTGTGATTGAGATTCAATCCAAACGCACACCATCCCTCAGAGACATTTCAACCATATTACATTTACTGGCGATTACATACAGTACATTACTGCCATTTAAAGATGTGTTAATGTCTCAGAAAGCTCGCCAAGGCTGCATTTATTTGACAAAAATGTAATACAGTAAAATAGTGTTAATATTACTCCAGTGTAAATCATCTGTTTTCTATGTGAATATATAGTAAAGTGTAATTTATTCCTGTGATCAAAGCTGAATTTATCATCATTACTCCAGTCTTCAGTGTCACATGATCCTTCACAAATCACTCTAATATGAGGATCTGATGATCAACAAACATTTATGATTATTATCAGTGTTGAAAACAGTTCAGATTTGCATGGAAACTGTCACATTGTATTTTTCAGGATTCTTTGATGAATAGAAAGATGAATTTATCTGAAATCTTTTGCAACATTATAATGTCTTTACTATCTCAAACTACACTGACGCCAAACTTTTGAACCGAAAATAAATTCAACACAATGTTTGAATATGAGCTTCTGTGGACAGATGTGCAACTCTTAAAGGTTATCTACTGAAGTTAGTGATGCATTACCGCAGTCATCAGAGGGTTAAAATCAAGTGCAAGTATTATTAGATGATGGACAGACTAGAAGTAGGCTTTACCTGCAGATCCGCTGATGATCCTTCACACACTCCTGTCAGACGCTGTTTCTCATGGGTCTCGGACACTCCCTGACTGACGGGAGAAAGAAGAGAGAGAGAGAAGAGAGAGAGAGATGAGAGAGAGAGAGAGAGAGAGAGAGGGAGAGAAAGCAGTAAAATTTCCTCAGACTTTAAGAATGTTTCCTCTCCTATCTCTCTCTCTCTCTCTCTCTCTCTCTCTCTCTCTCTCTCTCTCTCTCTCTCTCTCTCTCTCCTCCTCCCTCTCCCTCTCTCTCTCTCTCTCTCTCTCTCTCTCTCTCTCCTCAGCTTCACTGATGTAATTCTATGTGCTTCACTGGTCCCTGCTGGGCGGGATCATTTCGATGGAAAACATCTGATTTTTTAGATATTTTGAATGACCAGTCGAGTGTTCTATGCCTTTGAACTGATGTCTGGATATTCCTCCATCGCTTGGCCTTTTGAAATCCTATTTGTGTGTTAATTTACCATCGTCTCCACATGAACACACGGTCCTGATTATTCCTGATCTCAGTTTGCTTCAGGACAGAAACATCTTTCAATATTTACTTGTTCCTATTAAACTGCAGCTTTGTGAACAAAATGGCAAATAAATACATAATAATCTCCCATGAAAAAATAAATAAATCTCACGCCACACCACGACATATATAACACCCATTTAAATTATTTAAATACATCATTAACAATAAAGCATTTAAAAGTGCAGCACATGCAAAAACAAACACAAGTTTAAACATTCTTAAATCAGGAGACATTTACCTGGAGAAGCAACACGACTGAAGATATGAAGATATTAAAATTAATCTAAATGAAAGTGAGTTTGTCCTTAAATCAAGAACTCATATCTGTCAGCGGAGTCAGAATAATCATCTAGTTTTCTCTTTGACTGAAGCTTTGTTATTCTGACTCCACTGACAGATATTAGTTCTTGATTTAAACACAAACTCACTTCATTTTCATGTTTTTGTTTTCAATAAACAAGACTTAATATCTTCAGTCATCTTGTTTCTCCAGTAAATATATCTTGATTTAAGAATGTTATTCTTTAAGAATGTTAATGATATTTGTGCTGGAAAACTAAATCAGTTTCTGCAGTTTGACTATTTTCGATCATGTTCGATAAAGTGCTAAAATCAAATCCTCACATTCACGCATTTGTCAGAGCCTTTTATCAAAGAGACTTGCAGGATATCAATTAAACTATATTCTTCCTCTCTCTGTAGATCTCCAACAACAGTATCTGTAGTTTAGTGGGTTTACCTGTGTTTAGTTGTCATAGTTACTCCTGTGTTGTTCCTCATCAGTTCCACTTCTTCCCTGTTTCTCCCTTGTTCAGTGTGTGTCCATGTCAGGTTTGGTGTGGTGAACTCATGCGGTTTTCGTGTGTTTCAGAGTTGTTGTGTTTCTTCATTTACTAAATATAGACCCAGCTGTCCGTGAGAGTCAGATCAGTTTATAAATCTTTGCATTCTATTTCTTCTCTTCACTCAGTTTCTCTCCTTCATCTTTCCCACACGCAGACTCATTTCTCAATGGTAGCTTCTGAGTCTGACGTCAGTCACTGATGCTCATTTACACCTCCAGAACGAGTGAAAGGTCAGGGTTTCAATGGCGGTCAGTGTTCAGATGCTTCAACACGTTCCTGAATCCCGGTGTAATGTGTGACTCAGTAATCATCCATCCGTCCACAGGAAACATGGATCCGTCAGTCTGAGCGGTTACAACTGTTAGCGGACCCTAAGACAATAAGATCTTTGCAATGGAAATGTATCAACCAAAAACGTATTTAAACTGGACAATAACTTAAAGCTTAAACACTCTGTTACTGTAATCTCCTGTTATCACTGTATGTAAGGAAATGACAGGAGGATGCAAATGCAAGTAAAACTCAGTTTATTTGCGGGTCAGATGAACACAAGAACAAGGCACAGATCGGGGACAAACACTCAGGTGGTCAGTGAAGCAGGGACGAGATGGCGATCCGGTGAATGTAGGTGACAGCGTGCTCAGTGATCCCAGGAACCGTGATATCCAGACGACACGAAGAACAGGAACATCCAGACGACACGAAGAACTGAAATCCAGACGAGGCACGGAACATACGAAGCACGAGCACAGGAACACACCGAGTAACAACCACAACGATCTGACAACAAGAGAGAGAAAATGCTGGGTATATATAGGGAACTGAATGAATGGCAGCTGGTGACACTAATCAGCACAACGAGTAACCACACCCACACAATTACACTCACGCAGACACATCAGCATGAGACAGCCGATTCATGAACCGTGACAGTACCCCTCCTCCTAAGAACGCCTCCTGGCGTTCTCAGACTCCCTTACCTGTCGATTGTAATCATCAATAAGGGAGTGATCCAGGATGTCTCTAGCAGGTACCCAACTTCTCTCCTCAGGACCGTAACCCTCCCAGTCCACCAAGTACTGAAATCCGCGTCCCCTCCGTCTCGAGTCCAGAATACGGTCAACCGAATATGTGGGTTCCCCATCTACGAGTCGCGGCGGGGGGAACCGGGGCAGGCGGATTAATGTGAGAATGAAACACGGGCTTGATTTTGGACACATGGAAGGCGGGGTGAATTCTCCTGTACGCCGGAGGAAGTTTGAGGCGGACCGTCACCGGACTAATAATCTTGGTGACAGGAAACGGGCCAATGAATTTGGGAGCTAACTTGTTAGATACGGAGCGAGAGAGGAATATTCTTGGTAGAAAGCCACACCTTTTGACCCACGACGTAGACGGGAGGCTTTGACCGGTGGCGATCGGCCTTGGCCTTCATGCGCCTCCCTGCTTGGAGTAGAGTCTCACGGGCTCTAGTCCAAGTACGGTGGCACCTCTGGACGAATGCGTGAGCGGAGGGGACCGCGACTTCGGATTCCAGACTCGGAAAAATTGGTGGCTGGTAACCTAAACTACATTTAAACGGCGAGAGGCCCGTGGATGACACTGGTAATGAATTGTGGGCGTACTCCACCATAGAGAGCTGTTGGCTCCAGGACGACGGATTCTTGGCAACCAGACATCGCAACATTCTTTCGAGGTCTTGATTGGCTCGCTCAGACTGTCCATTACTCTGGGGATGATAACCCGAGGACAGACTAACCGTGGCCCCCAGCAATTTACAAAATTCTTGCCAAAATTTGGATATGAATTGGGAACCCCTGTCAGAGACCACGTCCATCGGGAGGCCATGTAACCGAAAAACGTGATCTATGACAGTGACCGCTGTCTCCTTGGCTGAAGGTAATTTGGGCAAGGGAATGAAATGTGCCGCCTTCGAGAACCGGTCCACTGACGGTTAAAACAACCGTCATGCCATTGGAGGGCGGGAGGGTGGTGACAAAATCTAGAGCGATGTGAGACCAGGGTCTCGAAGGGACAGACAGTGGTCGAAGTAACCCGTCTGGGGGTTGGTTAGATGTCTTACTAGTGGCACAAACTGAGCAAGCCAACACAAAATCGTGAATGTCGCGAGCCATCAATGGCCACCAAAATCGTTGCTTAACTAGAAAACTCTGTCAAGTCACTCCTGGATGGCAAGCCACGTTGGAGCAAGGACCCCATTGAATAACGTCGGACCGTAACCCCTCCGGAACAAACAATCGGACTCGGTGGGCAACCGGGCGGAGGCGTTACCCTTTCTAAGGCTGTCTTGACCTTCGATTCGACCTCCCATACCAGAGTGGAGATGACAACTTTCTCAGGTAAAATACACTCGGGAGTCACCGGGCGTTCGGATGGATCAAAAATACGAGATAAAGAGTCGGGTTTGATGTTTTTGGACCCGGGGCGGTACGAGAGAACAAAATCAAAGCGTCCGAAAAAAAGAGCCCACCGAGCCTGCCTGGAGTTGAGTCTCTTAGCAGATCTGATGTATTCAAGATTCTTATGGTCGGTCCAAACGATAAAGGGTACCCCCGAACCCTCTAACCAATGACGCCACTCCTCCAACGCTAACTTAACTGCCAACAACTCTCTATTACCAATGTCATAATTACGTTCGGCAGACGATAGTCGATGAGAAAAAACGCGCAGGGATGCAACTTGTCGTCTGAGGAAGCGCGCTGTGAAAGCACTGCTCCTACTCCCACCTCTGACGCGTCGACCTCCACCACGAACTGACGTGTGGGATCAGGGGTGACAAGAATGGGAGCCGAAACAAAGCGACTTTTGAGGTTGGTGAACACTGCCTCAGTAGTGTTCGACCACCTGAACGTCGTTCGGGGGGAGGTCAAGGCAGTCAGAGGCGCGACTAGTTGGCTGAAGTTACGAATGAAACGTCGGTAGAAATTGGCGAACCCCAGAAACCGCTGTAGGGCCTTACGGGAATCTGGGCTTGGCCAATCTACCACAGCCTTAACCTTGTCAGGATCCACGCGCACTCCCTCAGAAGAGATGATGTACCCTAGGAAGGGAACAGACTGTGCATGAAACGAACATTTCTCCGCCTTGACAAAAAGCCCATTCTCTAGCAGTCTCTGGAGCACTCGTCTGACGTGTTGAACGTGTTCCTGGAGAGACGAAGAAAAAATCAATATGTCATCCAGGTAAACATATATGAACTGATCTACCATGTCTCTCAACACGTCATTAACGAGTGCTTGGAAAACCGCTGGGGAGTTGGACAGCCCGAAAGGCATAACCAAATATTCAAAGTGCCCCCTGGGGTATTAAAAGCGGTTTTCCATTCATCCCCCTTCCTGATGCGAACCAAATGATATGCATTACGTAAGTCCAGTTTCGTGAAAATGGATGCTCCCTGCAACCTCTCGAAAGCTGAAGACATCAACGGCAAAGGGTACGAATTCTTTACCGTGATGTTGTTCAGCTCTCGGTAATCAATGCAAGGTCGCAGAGAACCATCCTTCTTCCCAACGAAAAGAACCCCGCCCCCGCAGGAGAAGAGGAAGGCTGGATGAACCCAGAGGCCAGAGAATCAGAAATATATTTCTCCATGGCCTCCCTCTCGGGAATAGAAAGAGAGTAAAGTTTGCCCTTAGGCGGAGATTTACCTGGCAGTAGATCTATCGCACAGTCATAGGAACGATGCGGAGGAAGAGAAGCAGCACGAGACTTACTGAACACCTCCTTCAGGTCTTGGTACTCCGCGGGCACGTTAGACAAATCCGCTGCCTCACTCTGAAACACAGAACCAGACACAGAGGGACAGGCAGACACTAAACAGGACTCATGACAGTGGTTACTCCATGTGGAAACAGTGTTAGTGCACCAGTCGACATGGGGGTTGTGTCTGGAAAGCCACGGGTGTCCCAAAACCACTGGTGCAAGTGGTGAGTCCATGAGAAAAAATGAGATGAATTCTGTGTGATTTCCAGACGTGATGAGGGTAATATCTTCAGTAGCATGTGTAATCCGGGGAAGTTCTTGACCATTGAGTGCATTGACGGTAATCTGGTGCGAGAGAGGAGTGACGGGAATTTGAAGTTTACGTGCAAGTTTGAAATCCATGAAATTACCCTCCGCTCCCGAATCCAGAAGTGCCTTGGTGCAGTGCGTCGACTGTCGCCATCTCAGTCTTACCGGGAGGAGGGTTGATGATGGTGATGAGGTCTCTCGGCGGAGATCCCACCCGATAGTAGCCTCATACTTACTACCGGGCTTGCTCTTTTACCGGGCAGGAATGGATGAAATGGCCCGCCCGGCCACAGTAAAGACACAGTCCTTGGGATCTCCGCCTCTCCCTCTCCTCCCGGGAAAGCCGAGCTCTCCCCACCTGCATGGGTTCGTGGTCGAATGCGGGGCTGACCGCGCTCACACCACCGGATTGATGGTCCTCCGCGTTGAACAGTGGTCGGCCGGGACGTGTCAGTCTGGTCACACGATTCGAGTCGAGCGTCCACTCTCAGCGCAAGATCCACTAGTCCATTCAATGTCTCTGGTAGGTCCAGGACGTAAATCTCCTTTTGAACGCGGTCAGCCAACCCATGCAGGAACATATCCCACTGCGCCGCCTCGTTCCAACGGCACTCTGCGGCCAGGGTGCGGAACCGAATGGAAAAGTCCGCCACCGAGCCTTCTCCTTGACGCAGTTCGGCGAGTAATCTGGCCGCCTCCTTACCCGCCACTGCACGATCGAAAACTCTCCTCATCTCCTCGGAGAGTGCCTGGAACGAGGTGCAGCAGTCGTCTCCGTTCTCCCACACTGCCGTTCCCCAAAGCGCCGCCCTTCCTGACAGCAGGGTTAGTACAAACGCCACCTTCGCATGTTCGCTCTGGAAGGTGCGTGGCTGTAAAGCAAAATGCATAGAACATCTAGTGAGGAATGCTCTGCAAAACTCTGGCTCACCGGAATATCCCTCAGGTGTGGGTAGGCGTGGCTCTGGTCTCTCTGCTGCCGCCCCCGCCGGTGGTGGGGGAACGGGCGGTGTGGGGGCGCAGTGGGAGTACGTAGAAGTTGTACCTGTTGGGTGAGCTCGGACACCTGCTTCACGAGTGCTTGCACCGCGCGACCTGTGCCCGAAATGCTCTCCTCTTGCTGGTCCATACGTGAGATGCTGTGAGCGATGAAATCGTTGAGCTGGGCTGAACCTGCTGCATCCATGGTGTGGTCAGATCGTTCTGTAAGGAAATGACAGGAGGATGCAAATGCAAGTAAAACTCAGTTTATTTGCGGGTCAGATGAACACAAGAACAAGGCACAGATCGGGGACAAACACTCAGGTGGTCAGTGAAGCAGGGACGAGATGGCGATCCGGTGAATGTAGGTGACAGCGTGCTCAGTGATCCCAGGAACCGTGATATCCAGACGACACGAAGAACAGGAACATCCAGACGACACGAAGAACTGAAATCCAGACGAGGCACGGAACATACGAAGCACGAGCACAGGAACACACCGAGTAACAACCACAACGATCTGACAACAAGAGAGAGAAAATGCTGGGTATATATAGGGAACTGAATGAATGGCAGCTGGTGACACTAATCAGCACAACGAGTAACCACACCCACACAATTACACTCACGCAGACACATCAGCATGAGACAGCCGA